>BGPR01000324.1:156233-185813 GCA_013235015.1 Araneus ventricosus
CTTTTGCTAACCGCTTTCTACTCCAGAAGAGACACATGTTCTCCAGCCGTAACACCGCCCTGTAAACTGATCCAAAAACCCTCTGTTATACTATTCCGCAGGTATTTTCTATAGAATAACAAGCAACACCACCTATCTCAATTTTTTGAAATTTCAAAGAGGAAGATTCAAAAAAGGAAGACTTTTCTCAGACAATAACGAATATTTCCAAATTTTTTTTAGCGTCTGGTTGGAACATATGGTCTCATGTTCATAGCAGATGTTAAAATTTAGAAATATTCGTTATTGGTTGCGAAAAATTCATTTGAATCTTCCTCTTTGAAATTTCAAAACATTGAGATAGGTGCTGTTGCTTGTTAAGCGACGATATGCTGAGCTGAATCGCGATTTTATTCCTTTGCCACATGGTAGACACTAGGCACTGGCTTCGTGTACTTAAGTTAAGCGCCAGAAAAGATTCGTGTTCGCCTGTGATGCAATAATACCGCCCTGTAAACAGGGTTGCGGTGATTTTTTTTTTAAATCACTTTATTTTAAATATCAAGTTAAACTGCTTTAATGAAATAAAATTGTTCATGTATCTTTAAATAGTGATTTTAAAGTATTTTTAAATGCATATTTAAAGAAAGAATATATAGAACATAAAAAAATATTTTATTGAATTGATGTAACTAGAGTACTTTCAATATCTTTATTTTTGAGAACACAAGCAAATTAGATTTTAACCCTTTGCGACGCAAGGCAATAATTTTTGGAAAATGTGGTGAGAAAACATCACGAATGGGTTTAGTTTGTTGCCTAGACATAGAATATACAAAAAAGGTTTTTTAAAAATCTTACTTCATTCCGAGGGGGGGGGTCGTCCCCCTTTCGGGTCACCCCCTCATGAGAACCCCCTTAGATATATCCACCTTGATACACTCAAAAATTATTGTTGAATATTACAGAAAATTATAAATTAAAACTTCAAGAATATTGGAGCAAAATTTCGAGTTACTTTGCTAAAATTGTTAAACGTCCAGAACTGAAAAATTTCTTATCTCCGAGTCAAGGAATTTTCCCAAACTTTATCTCTAATAATTCCTATTCCGAAACAAAATTTCATAAGACTGTTATATACATTCTAAAAGGAGTACTATTAGCCCTATTCTAAACCTATTATTTTCCATTTATAGTTGAATTTTACGGTTGAGAAGCGAGTGAAATTAGGTGTGCCATTAACTGGCACACTTCGCCGCAAAGGGTTAAAAAAAATCTATAATGAGCAACACAATAAAATGCAAAGTATGAGATGCTCCTTTTTTTTTATAAAATAAAATAAATATTGTGAAAGGATCATGTTCACAAAAAAAGAACATAGTAAAATGCAGTGAGTTTCATTTTAATACTGGAAAAAACTAAATAGCGTTGGGGACAACAAAGTTTTTATATTGCAATAATGTTCAGATGTAAGATAATTAAGTAATGCATATAAATGTTCCAAAAGAAATGCAAACATCTACATAGTGCAATTTAAACTATGAGCTATGCTTATAAAAGGCAATGTTTGTGAGCGTGTGCGCAATGTCGAGACGAATCTATCACACTTACAGTCATGAAATTTGGCACACAGGTAGTCCTGATGGTGACTCAATGCACATCGAAGCCTGAATTTAAAAATTTTATTTAAAAATTTTTTATTTAATGTTTTGGGTGAAACAAATTAGGATTAGAGAAAGCTTCAAAACTTGTGTTTGTAATGAAACAAATGAACAGCTGAGTGTAAAATTCTCCAATATTCTAACATACAATAATATATCTATAGTCAAGAAATGACAATTTTTATTAGATTTTTCCTTTATAAAATTGTCTTATATTTCAAAAGTATATTATTTTTATATTTTAGTTCACAAATATTTTTTAAATAGTTGTTACATTTTTGAATTAAATTTTTTGAATTTGTTTTTTTAAAAGAAAGTACAGCTTAATGACTGGTATGTTGTTATATTTATAATTCTATGACTGTAGGGCTCATCATTGTCTAATATGCAAATGTTAAATATATATATGTAGTTTTAAAAAAATCATTAAAATAAAAAAAATCTTGATTTAAATAAAAAAATCCGATTTAAATCAAATAAGTCGATTTTTTTTGAAAAAAATCTACTACCCTGCCTGTAAACTGATCTAGTTATTCTCTGTTACACTGCTGTTAATTGCTGTCACAGGTATTTTCTATAGGACAACACAAACTAATTAGCGACTTTTTCCCTTTCTATATGGTAGACATTTTGAATTCCCAGCTTAAATTTAGATTTATGTTGGGAATCTTTTGCAGTTTTCACTGTTGTATCCTTTAAAAATTAACTGACATTTAACTTGTTGTTTCTGCATCGAAATTCGTCATCTTCTCTTCTTTATCTTTGAATTTATAATACGAAAAGAAAAGTAAAGATAAAACCGAATTCAAAATATGCATCACTTTTATTCCTCCAAACGGCGGCGGAAGTTCTTTTAGTCAATAAAAGTTGAACGTCGAAACATAGTAAAAATAAGACTTTAAACTAGTTTCTTGTATAGATATGCGAGTCTGTGGACCCTTTTCTTGCTTTATAGATTACCAATAATTCCTTCTCCGATAGCTTGTTTCAAAAACACACCGGGAAGGACCGCTCCAGACGCGTTAGCCTGGATTCAAAAGTACTGAAATTACGAAAAGTTTGATATTGAAATGGAAATTTGATATCCATCCGGTACAATGTTTCCTTACTTTTCTTTACGATTAGAGTTTTTCTATTTCTCTTCGTCTGTTTCTTTCTTTACTTCAATATCCACTTTTAGATTTAGGGAAGTTTAAGTTCTCATCCGGAATGAAAGTGTTTTTGAATTTTTGATCAGAGCAGAAAAAGTTTTGAAAATAATTAGAAGGGAATCTTTGAAAATAAAGATCTTCTCAAAAGTAATAAGGTATGGTTGGGTAACTTTAGCCAATATGAATATCTCTTGCTCACTGAAGAGGGGAATCGTAAATCTGTAAAATGAAAGTAATTCTTTATTTGTTAAAACTATGGTTTCGTAGAGCTGTTGAATTCATTTGCTTGAAGAATTGAAAGTTTGATTCGCAGTTTTTGTGCGTTGATTTTTTTATTATTATGAAACCATTGATCGTGCTTCTTTTTGAAGAAGCTCACAAAATCTTTATTTAGTCATTTTATTATCTTTTAATTTCTTCATTATTTACAAGGAATGAGGGCATCCTATGAAGAATGTAAGCATCGAGAGGAATTCTGCTTGTTTTCATTACATTGATATGATTTGTGTTATACTGAACGAATAATTAGAGCACGTTTCGCGCATGCGCTATCCTCTTCAAGATAGCTTGGGTTTAGTTGTCCCCTTCCCATAATACAGCTGGTAGAGAAACAGTCTTATTTCAATTTTCGATATTTACAGAATCGAGGGCATGCAAGATTTTCAATGTATTCGTTAATACGAATTGATATACCGTCTCTTCTCTGGTTTCATGGTAACAAAACTTATTTTTATTTTATTGCTCTTATTACACATAACATTTAAATTTAAAAATTCGACCATTCATATACAGGCAGGGTGATTCTACGGTCGTGGGACAAACTTCGAGGGGGTGATCGAGAAAAATTGGGTCCAAAAATGAGTACGGCAAGAGAAAGTGGCAATTTTTGAATTAACAACGGCAATAAAAGTTTATTTTTAATATTTAATAGTTTTAAACTAAAATGCAATTAATAATTAAAATGTCAGTAATATTAATAAATAAAGTGATAATAACGATTAAAAATTGTTAAAAAATAATAAATTCAATAGACAAGTAATTTTATTAAACAGTTTTACAGCTGTTTGAATGAAATAATTGAGCAATAAAAGTTCAAAATAAACGGTACAATTCATATCAAACGCGTTCAAATTTTTTTTGATTTAGAACATTATATAGCAGTTAAGTCATCGAGTGAATGAATGGCTTTATGAAAATTTATGTTTGCTGAGAACACAATGTACAGTTTTAAATAACGCAATTCATCAGCTTTTAACAATTTTTAGTTTTGACTTGAAATTAACCAAAATAAATTCAAATTATAGACAATATTTTAACAAATATAAATAAGAAATCCAAGGCACCACAGAAAAAAAAATTACAAGGAAATTACGGGAGAATTCCAATTAGCCATGTTCCTCTGCATTAAAGTTCAGAGAAAAAGCCATGGAAGAGCATAAATATATGTAAGGAGGAGAATGAAGATAGAGTTCTGATTTCAACCGTGAAATAGTTTTATTAGTGAAAACTTTTATGAATTATTGTACCTACAATTGCTTACGCGTCCATAGATATGCGAAGAACACAACCTTCACCAGTATTTTTTAATTAATAATCTTTAAGTGGGACGATGTGTGTAGCGGATATAAAACCTATTCTATGAAATACGAATTTCATCCATTCGATAATTTTTCATTTATAACTACAATAATTAGTCCTGATGAGAATGTCAATGAGTATTCTGTAAGAAAAATTCGAATTGTAATGTGTTAAAAACAGTGTTAGATGCAGTTTGCATTATATATTGCGTATAACGGAAGATTAACAGTGTTAATACAAATACTTATTTATTTTTTTCTCTGTCTTAAGAAAAGAAAACCCCGCGATGCTCTCTGTTTAGAAATTAAATTTGTGTTGTGTGAGTCAATAACTTCTTACACTCTGTCTATTGTTACTTTGTCACCGATACTGCTTTTCATATATCTTACTTTATTTTACTATTTTGATGTAGGCTTGCGTCTCTCCGTAGTGGTCTAATGGTGTGTCGGGAAAGGAAAAAATATGGCGCTTTTCTTGGTATTTTTAAACGCTTATAGCCCCGCAACAAAATAAGATAGATAGTTGATTTATTTTCATTTAACAGAGAAAGGTTGACATTGAAGATTGCAAAAAGAATTTTAGAATTTGGAATTACGGTTTAGTCACAGTCGCGCTTCAAAGTTGGTGAAAATCATTTAAAATTTTGATGACGTCACAGCGACCGATGCGCGCGCAGGCAGATAAGGCAATTCATTCATCGATCTGAGGTTAACGCGAAATATTACTCAAGAATTACGTCGAATTTCGTGCTAAAGTTAAATGCTTATAGCTCCGCAACCAAATAACATAGGGAGTTGGGTTTTTGCAGCGGCGGCTCGTCTGACTAGAAACAAGCACCGCTGTAATAGTATTCAATCACCGCTAGTAGTAGCACCGCTGTAGTGTATAGACTGAAGTTGTAGAAAAGTTTGCACCGATTATTTTGGTTCATAATGATAATATACTAAAAATTAATAGTTTTTGAGTTATAAACAAAAACTGGAAAAAAACCCAAATTTTTTCATGTTTTTTGGCTAAAACCAAAATTCCAACAAAAATTTTTGGCGGCAAACCTCAGATTCGTAATCAGCACCACAAAAACATAAAGGAGCAAAAAATTACAACTGCTCCAGAATTTGATTAAAAAAACTACTTAATGAATGAACTACTAAGAAAAAGCGAAACCAGCAGGAGTGTTCTCCCCTAAACTTTCTCGTATACTTCTCCAAAAAGGTGCCGTTTCCCCTTCCCCCGCGTGGCTAAAAAAATTCGATCCTACTGTTACCCAGAATCCAATGACTATCAGAAGGTTTTTCATTATAGTGATTGAAAAATATCTAGGCAAAGAATCAAATTCAAGGAGATGCGTACCGAATAAAATGCATGTACCACACACTTCCACTCTTACCGGCTCAAGGACAAACTGACGTAATTCGTTACTCCGTAATGAAATTCCGTTCCTTTTGCGTGCACAGAAGATTGCTTCCAGTACGCATGCGCGTGGAGATTACGGATTCTCTTCAAAAGTAAATTATACAGACCGACAGACAGTCAACCCTTTGACGGATTTGGCCCAAAATTTTATACGGACCTACATTCATGATGATAAAACTGTGTACAAAATTTTATCCATCTAGCTATTCGAGTTTTTGAGTTATAGTGTTCGCATGACCGCGGACAGACAGACTTCCCGTGGACGGATTTTGTCCAAAATTTGATAGAAACCTACAAATTATGTGTCAAGTTCACATACCAAATTTCATCCCTTTATCTCTAATAGTTTTCAAGTTATCGTGTTCACAGACACACAGACAGGCATAATTCTAAAATTGTGTTTTCGGACTCGGGGATTCGTCAAAATCTGGAGTTCGAAATTTTTGACGATTACAATACTTTCTCCTTGTATACTTCGTATACGTGAAAGTAAAAAAAAAAACGCCAAATGAGGAAGTTGCACCAATCGAGAACTGGGGAAAATGCAGCTCAAGGGAATCTAATTTCAAGAGGAGAAAGAGTTGTTTTTTTTCCCTCTGAAATGAGCTCTTCGCATTGCTCAGTGCGCGAAAATCGGTCCTTGGGACGAGACAAACTCTCTGCAGCTCTAGTCTATCTCTCTATTTATCCTTGATTGATTTTCTGTCTTCCTTTTGCGTTTTTTATTACTTTTTTGCCAGTTTCGTTGATCATTGAACTCTCAAAGTGTGAAAGTAAACCAATTAGAATTAAAAAAGTAAATACAGGCTTTTAAAACAATTTCAGGGGGTACTGCAGCTCTGCTGGACGAGCCGCCATTGGGTTTTAGTTTCATTTAACAGAGAAAGGTATACATTGCAGATTGCAAAAATAAATTTAGAATTTGTATTTGCAATTTAGTCACAGTCGAGCTGCAAAGTTGGTGAAAATAGCGAAGAATTTTGATGACGTCACAGCGACCGATGCGCGCGCGCGCGCACACATCGGTTGTGAGCGGTATGTTAACTGTATTTTTATATTAACAGATTAATAATTAATTCATTTAACATAGAAAAGTCATAGAGTATAGATCATAGGTCAAAGTCACATAGAGCTACTTTAATCACAGAAAATCACTGTTGAGTAATCGATTAATTAATTGTCCTTAATTAATTATTATTAACGATTGTTGATTTAATTGAGCTGTCCTTTCCATCGACTTAATTGAGTTAAGTCGGTTTTAGTTTCATTTAACAGAGAAAGATCATGGAGCATAGGTCATAGGTCTAAGTCACATGGAACTACTTTAGTCACATAGAACAACTTTTGTCACAGAAAGTAACAGTTGAGTAAGGTAAGTAAGTCTACGCCCCTCAATCCCAGCCGCCATTTCGCAGAGACAGCCTCCCGTCGAATTTTTTTTTTTTTTTATCACGTTTTAGATTCGAAAATAAATTTTTGCTTTGGTAGGTTTCGATACTTAAGGATTTCTAATTCTTTAAAATAATAAAAAGGAAGTTTGTATTTCTAATTTCTGTTTCGTTGTATACGATTTTAATTCAAAAACAGCAGCTGTTTTATAAAAAGAAGTAAACTTGCATAAAAATCAGCACCCTTTATTTTCGAATTTGCACTAGAGTTGATTTTATTTAACTTTTGTAACGTATTTTTCAAGCTGTTGCAACAGCTGTTGATCTTGCATTGATTAAAAATGTTTACTTTGTTCTGAAAAGTTGTAACTTATTGGTTGAATATTTTAAAAGTAGTTATTTTTTTAAAAGGCTTAAAACTTCTAATTTAATGAACAGAAACTAACATTTGTGCGAAACATCTTTATTTTTATTGTTCTGTAAGACAGTATTTTCAATTTTTATTTTTGATACGTTTGTGTCAAAATAAATTTGAAGGTAATATAAAGCTTCCATATAGTTGTTGCTTTTGGTAGGCAGTAGGATAACCAGCGGGAGTGGCCTCCCCTAAACTTTCTCGTATACTTCCCCAAAAAGGTGCTGTTTCCCCTCCCACCGCGTGGATAAATTAGAACACCAAAAGATTTGCACACATCTAAGCAGCCTTCTAGCTTGCCAGCAATATCTCCTATCTGATTGTTACAAATTTACTACCGATAGTTGTAGTTGAAAATATCATGCACATTGGCAGAGTGCTTAAGAAAAAAAGCATGAAGAACAGAACTTATGAATCAATTGACACTAATTTTGGTTTGTTACTTTATAACTTTACTTTTAACAACTACTTTCGTTCTGTCAGAGTAAAAATAATGCAAAATCCACTCAGAAAAAAATGCAATACGAAATATACAAAATAAAACTAACCGCAAATCAAATATGCAACTCTTATTGAGAAAATGTTTCGGCGTGAAAGAAAAATTAAAAGAAAACACTCCATAATTAATTCACTTTTATTCGAGAAGAATTTGGAAGTGAGCCAAGACAGACCGTATTACGGGAACAGCAGTAACCAGTACGCATGCGCGTCGGATTTTCTTCAAAAGTAAATTATACGGACCGACAGACCTTTGACGGATTTGGCCCGAAATTTGATACGGACCTACATTCATGATGATAAAATTGTGTATAAAATTTTATCCATCTGGCTCTTCAAGTTTTTGAGTTATAGCGTTCGCATGACCTCGAACATACAGACAGACAGACTTCCCGTTGACGGATTTTGTCTAACCTTTGATAGAAACCTACAAATTATGTTTAAAGACCACATACGAAATTTCATCCCCGTAGCTCTAATAGTTTTCGAGTTATCGTGTTCACAGACAGACACACAAACATAATTCCAAAATTGTGTTTTTTGGACTCAGGGAGGTCTAAAACGTGGAGATTCGTCAAAATCTCGAGTTCGAATTTTTTGACGATTACAATACTTTCTCTTTGTATACTTCGTATACGAGAAAGTAAAAAGTAAATTGTTTTAATCTCTGAATTAAAACTTTCCATAGTTTTCACTACCAATATAAATCAAAAGTTGAATAAAATTTATTCAAATTCTGAATGAACACCGAATTAAAAATGAAAATGAATGGTAACCTACATCGTTTTTGAAACAGAAAATTTACACCAGAGGTTGTCTAAAAGTAATAAAAGCACGTAATAACAGTTTCATTTTGCTATAAGCTCTTTTCTATTTAAAATATTTCAAAATTTTGAAATCAGTGTAAAAGCGAAGGAAATGGTCTAAATAAAAGAGATATTACTCAATTTCTTTGCACTCATATTTTTCGTTTCCTGATGTTTTTCTTCAACAAAACTGCATGTTCAAACGTACTCCATTTGAAGAATCATTCTGCTTTAACCCTGTAATGACGGATTGGGCAATCAGACGCTGATCATTTACTGGAGAGGAAAGCAATTTTGCTGTTAAAGGTTTAAATGATAAATAGTAGGCATACCAATGCTGAGTTTAACGAAAACAATATAACTGTAATTATTTAGTTACCTAAATTAATCTTTCTTTTGTTTATTATAAACAACATTTTGAGTAAAATCCACAACGACTCAAAAAACATTTGTGTATTTTTATTTTCAACCATTTATTAATCAATCAAGATCATAAAAGAAGCACCTTATCTCTTTTATGATTAACAAAAAGCAAACTTCATCATCCATAAGCAACCCGATACATCTCCTAACACCTGCTCCTGCACAACTTCGATGTTATTCCACCCCCTTTTTGCCAAACACTCGTCGCATTTGGAAGGGGGCCCGCAATGCCTACCCTCCCTGCTGACACACGAAGTTGAAGATAAACACCGATTGCGATACTATCTCGATTTAAAACACACACGTTCAGTTTAGCATAATTTTATCTCCATCCATTCAGCACCTTTCCCCCCGAAACAATGGATCGTTCCTCCTCAGTGTGAGATACGTTCCAACTGAGAAAACAACCTAAAAGGGTTTCTGCGCAAATAATTTTCTTTGGTCCGAGTGCATGTTTTCCAACTGAAATACATTCATTAATGAGAAGCGGTGCTGTGCCCCAACTCGGGGGAAACTGCAACAGAGAACTTCTAGGAGGTGCTGGAGCTTGAAGTGGAAAATGCTGTTGTTTACACCAGAGACTGCTTATTCTGCTGGAATATGTCTAGTACAGAGACTGGGTCTTTTTTTGCGCTTAGCAACCCGAAATTGTACTAGAAAGGGACGCTGACTGACACAGAGTTGCAGCTCTTTAGGGCTTATCAATGTTGACATATAAACGTATGAGTGAGAGATGGGGACGGAATTAATTTTAGGGTCCAGTAAGCAGACTACACTCATTATAATTGCGTTTTTATACTCTTTGTTTTTCAAGATGTGATGAGCATGCATTAATTGCAAGAGGAGCTTTATGAAACAAAGATAAGTTGTTAATTGATTTCATGACAAAATTGACGAATGATGTTAAGATTAAACTACTTGAAAAGTTTTGTGAATTAACATAAATTTTAAGTATGAAAATTGTTGGATTTTGCTGTTTTACAGCGATCACTGTCCTTTCACATTCTTTACTTGGAATACATAACACTCGAATGTAATTTGTTAATTTTCGCAGTTTGTTAAGTTGATTCGAATTGTTTTAAAATTTCTAGAACACTGTGTACTGGGGGACATGTACTTGGGTCATAGCCGCAAAAATTTATTCATCATAACACTGATGAAATTAAAGTCAAGTATTAGTCAAAATTATGAAACGTCTTTTGATAGAATTAGCAGATAAAAAATAATATGTAAATCGTTGCATTCATTGGTGTGTATTCTTTTCAATCATATATAACATAAATATGTTCAAATTTTTAATAGCTCTTTAAATTCCACTTGAGACTTGCCAAATTATTCTTTTTTAGGGGGGGGGGAATGAAAATCGACCTTTTGTGGTTTCAGACCTATTGGGCCGATTATAATTCCATTTAAACAACTTTGACAATTGAAAACCTCTCCTTTTGAACAATTTCTTACTTTTCGTTGTCGTAAAACCGAGAAAATTGTAGACGGAACACGATTGCTAAAAATTGCCTCATGTGAACTTACGCTAAAAGTTAATGCGTTCATGCACAGATGAATGAATTTTTCAACAAAAATGATTCTTTCAAAAGTGTTCTTACATAAAAAAAAAAAACACGCGATTTCAATCAAAAAAAAGTTTTTGAGTCATAATTCGCTAAGAAAACTTGTATTAAAAGATTATTTTTGATGTTGGAACTCATTTTTAATGAACAACATCTTTTTATTAAATGAAAGTTGACAGCTTTATTATATTATCTGTTTTCTACTTAGAATTGTTTTAGATTTGAATTAGTTCGTTCGTTAACAAGGTAGAATTTTACTTAAAGAGTAAATTATAATTTTGAGAATTTATTTGATAAAACTTGTTTCAAAAAGTGTTTTTTAAAATAACTAGTGTTTTATTTCTTAGAAAATAATCTAATTCCCATTTTAAAATAAAGCATTTATTTAATTTTTCCTACTATTTAATACATTTTTTGGCATAACTAGAAGATTTGAAACATATTATTCGACGTGTTTTAAATTTAAACAAAATGAACTTACTAAAGCATTAAACGACTTGAAGTATTCAAATGGGAAAAAAGGGCTTTTTTTTTCTGATGCGCTAATCCTTGAATTATGTAGAATTTTCTCTGACAAGTTTTATTTTATTTGATATTTTATTGTGAGGAAGCTTTGCTGGTTTGTTATTTCCCTACTATTATTTTTATTCAGTTGTAGCAATTTTTTAACTGCTGTTTTAAACTTGTTTTTCAAATTAATTCAGATTTGTAGGATGTTAAGTTAATTACTTTGATAGTTCTGTTATTTAAAAAAAGCATAATTGGATTATTGTGGTTTGTTTGTTTTTTGTGATTCGTAGACGATGTAAGATTAATTATTCCATTTAAAAATACGGTGATTGAATTTGATTATTTTTGCACCAAACCTTTATCATCATATTTTTTATTAAATTGTTTACTAATTCTTTAAATAATTTTTTTTTGTAATAAACGAACTTTATTTTTTATGCCTTAATTGCAGAAAAATGTTAGCAATTTTCAAAGAAATAAATATTTATTTAAAAAGTCAATTTATTGCGAAAATTTTATTTTATTATAGAAGCATTAATTATCTTCTACATTTATTATAAAAACTGAGTAATTGTTTATTTAATTTATTTTAAAAAACGCAATTTTTATTCCTTTTACTTAAAAAGCTGAATTGCTATGTGTTGCGTTTACTAAAAAAAGTTCAGTATTGTTTATTATATTTTGTATAAAAACTGAATCAGTATGTTTACAAAACATCTAATAATTTATATGGATTATTTAGAAATTATATACCTTGAAAGAAAAACTATCTATAATTCTTAAATGTTTTGTCTGTTTAAATAATATAGAAATCTGAATTTCTTGTTCAGCTTATGGATTTGATGGGTTTTTATGCGTGACAGTCACTGTTCACATTAATGTAGTATCAACTTCCGAGAGCTTGTTTTCGAAAATTCTGCTTATTTATGTAACCGAAATTATAAGTAGTTCTTTTTTTTCACACTAACAGGCTGCTAAGATTATTGAAGCTGATTTTTCTCGACATAGTAAAAATGATTTTCATATGATAAATTTTAAGGTTGTCAAATTCTGATCTCTGGTGACAATTACATACCTGGAAGTTACAGACCTGGCTACATATAACTAGGGTTGCCATATTAAAGTACGTGTCCGGTTTTCTCCCTAAACTCAGTCAGTGGAGACAATTAAAGCAATTTTTATTTGTCATTATAATTTTAAAACGACTTGCGACAATTTTATAATTATGTGAAAGAAGAAAATGATTTAATTAAAAACGGAAAATCAACTTTAAAATATGACTGGGTTAAAAAGAATTAGTCTTGCATCTTTTATTATTATTATTATTATTCTACGTATTCATTTTTATTAGATTCCTTGAACTTTTTTGATTTTTTATCAGAGTGAAATAAACTATTACCTACCCACTTAACCGTCCCGTAGTAGTTCTTGGCAATTATGGCAACCCTACCTATAACTGGATGCTCTTTAACCGCTTAACTTAACAGCCTGAGAATACTCGTGCATCGAATTATCGAAATTTTAGTCTTATAAAATAAAATTGAATCATTAATTGGCTTTATAATTTGACACAAAAAATATGTAGAATCCATAAACATCTTAAGTATCTTATGCCTTCTTAGATGAATGAAAACGACAGTCCCTTTCCAAAACAGGAGGGGTCATCTTATTAGATAGCAAAGAAAACTATTCAGTTAAGTGGTTAAACGAAAGATTTGTTCTATAAATTGGTAAACTGGACGAAAATATCGCCGGAATTTTTAACAGTTCAACACTTTTAACATAGTTAGCATTGTTAATATTGTTGAAACGCCAAATGTGATTGGAAGACGGAAAACTGAAGGGTAAATTGTTTTTCTAAAGGTGTCGGTAAGTCGTAAAAATGTATTGAAAATAAAGAAGTGAGGACTACCTCACAGTTACATCTTTAACAACCATATAATTTAGGTAGATGACATGTAGTACTCTCCGCAATACAGCATGTTTGCAATATTACACTCCGCACAGTAGAAGCGAAAGGAGAGAGCAGTGCAGATTACGTTAGTACATTCATTCTACGTTAGTACATTCATTCAGCATAGGAATGGGAAAAACCTGCCGGTTTTAACCGAAAACAGTTTTTTTTTCGGTTAACCGTTTTTTTGGTTATTTTTTTGTCCAGGTTATAACTTGTCACTTTTTTAAAAATCCAATAAACGGGTAAAAAAAAGCGGATCGGAAGATAGGCTCGATTTTATGTTCGATTTAGACTAAAATATACTTAATTATATGAAGCTTTATATATTATCTATACTTATAAAAAAGCAATGTCCGTGTGTGTGCGTGTCTGCTGTCGATGTCCAGACGAATCTATCGCACTTACATCCATGAAATTTGGCACACAGGTAGTCGTAATGGTGACTGAATGCATCTCGAAGCCAGAATTTTAAATTTAATCTAGAAATTTTTTTATTTAATGTTTTGTGTTGTTTTGGGTCATTTTCTGTACGTTTACGGCTGTAGTATCTTTCCTAATAATAGTTGAGAAGCAATCAATACACCATCGGATAGAACAAACAATTTTCTTTCTGATCAAATTTGTTTTGAGCTTCAGACGTAATTTACTGAACTTTGATAAATTTTTAAATAACAGTCAGTTTAGCCGACGAAATTTTTGTTTTCGTATTTAAATTTACTGCATCCACCGTTCTAACAACATTATCTTTTTCATTTTTTTTTTGAGGTAATGAATGGAATATTCACCCCCGCTTTAAAACAAGAACAGTTAAAATATCTTTCATGGTTGAATTTTAATTAAATTTTTCTGAAGTATTAAAATATTTGCGCTCCATTTTTCCCTCCGTGATTCTTCGTAACCAAGGTCGCGGTGTTCCACTGCCCACATCCATTTGGACCGAAACCAGTGACTTCATAATCCCTTTGCTTTCAGCGAGATTTTGCAGTACGATCGTGCTGTCCGTCGTCGCGCCGACAGATCATGGTTTTAATTTGTTTATTTTCATACTTTTTGATAGTTGAGTGCAAAGGCTGATATCTTTAGTTCCAGAAGACATGTTCATCCTGCGTCTACTTTCGCTGAAACTGAAAAAAAAAATTAAATGAATAAGGAGTTATCATTAATGAACTGCTAGTATTATATAAAGCTTCAAATTTCATTATTGGTTGGCGGATAGCTAAAAGAGTCTTTATGAACAGATAAATATTGGCCAATTAATTGATTTCCTGTAAAGACAATATTAATAAAAGTTTTGTCCGCAAACGGCGTTTATTTTTATTTAAAAAACCCCCAAAAACTGTTTATTTCAAAAACCGGTTATTTTGAGCGGTTATAACCGCCAGATTAAACCGGAGGTGAAAAACACCTGAATAACCTAAAACCGGTTATTTTCGCAATAACCACCATCCCTAAATCAGCACCCAGAAGAGCCAATGCAACATTTCGGTTCTAGATCGTCTCGCCTGGAGGCACGAAAGTGGGCAGCAGACAAATAGAAATGGAGAAATTTAACAAAAACAACAAGTGAACGAAATTAACACCAAGTATTCCAAAGATTATAACAGATTTGTAAGGTTCACGGGATACGAATAGACTTACAGCGTTTAAATTGTTAATATTTAAATGTTGCTAATTATAATATGCAAGATGAATTTAATGATTAATTGGACAGACAGGATTAAAACACCAAATACGAATAGATCGGAAATAAGTCTTTTACTGTTGATCTTAGCTTGCAATATATTAGATATTTGAAATAAATTAGCAAAAAGAGGGTTAAAAAAAGAAGAAAAAAAAAAGGATGACCAACAAAGCTGGAATATGTTTTGATCTAGCGTGCGCACTAAATCATATTCGATGGTTTGATGTTCATCATTTTTTTCTGTGCTTTGTTTCATTTTATTGACTCTTGAAATCATTACATTGCAATAAATCCTAATGTCACCAAAAATGAAATATAAAAAGATTTTGTTTAAATTCTTAATAGAAAATTATCCTGAGCTTTAGCAAGTTTTAATTTTTTTGAAATGCAAGGTACTATTGTAATAAAAAAAAAGAATGAAAAAATTGATATTGTCAAGAAATTTTTAAGCTTAATTTTTTTTTTTCAAATTTCACAATATCTATGCACTTATTTTTTTCTTCGACAAATATTTTTACTATGCATCTATATCATTAGCTCCACTATCTTATTTTTTCTTTTATTATACATCATTAATGTCAAAAGAAATTAGTCTCCAGCGGCCTAACTTTCTTCAGTCGTATCGCCAGCCCAGAGATTAAAGCTGATACAAAGCACGTTCCTCGCCCGACATATTAAGGAATCAACCCAGTCTATTTGTACACAATCGTGGCATCTGGAACCGCGGGTGCTGACAGTGTCTGCGGCAGATATAAATTTGATGTGCAGACTGACAAGTCTCTTGACTGGAGGCATGCTGCGTTCTGGCTTGGAGCCAGCCTATACCACTGGATTGCAGGTTCAACAATGGGTCCAATGTAGGGTTTGCGCAACTGACTCTAAGTACCTATAAATGGCGTGTTGAAACGTGAGTTATCAATATGGAGTCATCTCTGCTGGTGTGTGTTTATGGAGATAATTGGTGGATCAATGACTGCTATTACAAGGTGCTGTTGGCGATCGTGCTTCGTCGACGTGCTGGCGCGTGTTTGATTGTTGTGATGGCATCGGGTTATCAGGTGCCTCGGGAGTAGAATTGATGAGGTTTTCGATTCCCGATGAATCTTGTAATTATTCTTGTCTTTTTTAATACGCGCTTAGCATTGGGAGATTAAAATGAGAATGGTGCATGATTTTCATCCTTTTTTTGAGAACCAATACATAGATATTTTTTTTAGGTTTCAAGATATGAGAGTTTTTTAACCTATCTTTGCACGATTTGTTTTCTTCTTATTTTTCAGTCGTGGTTATGTGAATCCACATAAATAAATGTAAAGAATTCAGGAAAAATAAGTGAAGACTTTGTTTTAATTGGTTTTGATTAAAATTAATTAAAAGCATGATTTTTTTTTCCGTTAAGATTTCCTTTCTTCTTCAAATTCAAAATGAAAGTAAATAATATTATGTATTTGTTATTAAATTATTCAAAATTAATTGGCAAAGATGGTAGTGATGTCATCAGGAATCAATATATGTAGTGTAGACTTAAAATGTTTTTATATGCATTGCTATGTTCAACATGGCTTTCACTGACAAAAGAGGACGTATTTGAAATTTAAATTCTTTTATTATATTTTTCCCTACTGCCAATTCTAAATAAAATATTGCGCTTGAAATAAAACTGCGTTATTATTACATAGATGATTAACCTTGAAAAAACGTGTCTGCTAGGACCTGCGTTAGAAAATGGAAATATCCAAGAATTAAAATTAAAAACAGAATGCAATAAGAAATACATTTTTGTGCTTGGTCAATCTTTAATATCCTAGCTATTCCAAGCATTCAACGGTAGTATAAATAATCTCTTATTATAAATGAATATTCCAGTCCAAGATATGAAAACGGCCGCGGTGGTGTAGTGGTAAGGTCCTGTCTTCGGGCCGAAGGGTTTCAGGTTCGAAACCCGATTCCACTGAAGATTCGCCGTGTATGGTGTCTGTTGCACTTTAATTCAATCGTAGTGGCCAAACGCCCCCGCTGGTGTGGCGCGGAAGCTTGGAGGGGGGGGGGAAGCTCAATTGTCGTCCTCGTCATCTGATTGTGGTTCAAAATGACGAGGTCCGTCCCTAAATAGCCCTCGTGTTGCTTCAAAACGGGACGTTAATAAAACTAAACCAAGATTAGAAAATACGAGTAACGCAGATTCCATTTCCCTCCTTTTATTACATCTTGATCAATAATTAATAAAAATTTAGCAAAAGCTGGTTGATCGGCAGCAAGTACCGACGCATTAGAGGAGACTCTTAATGAGGAACAAACACAGGTCTCATTCCATATTTTTTTCACTTAATTCGTTGCGTATTTGAGTTGCCGAACTTGCTTTCACACGGCCAGACAGATATAATTAGAAAAAGTCTTTTTTTAGAATTAGATTTGTCTGACACATGGAAATTAATCATAACTCCCATATCAGATTTTTGGACGATTACTTTGTACTCGTTAAGTTAAAAATGGGATGCCGGATTGTGTTTTCGACTTGATTGCTTCCAGAAATGCGCCATGAGAAAGACACATGATGTAATTATAGGTGGCCAGCATTACCTTTATCGACATCAAGGACAGGACCAGTTTCTCCAGATCGCTGAATTTAATTGACGAGCTTATTCCGAAATGGTTTGGGCCACTTCCTCTGTGCTGTAGGTTCATAAATTTTCTCGCCTTTCCATGGAATGTTGTTGTTTGGATTCCATAGTATAAATAAAAACAATATTTTTTTTCATATGGCCAATCTCCTACAGCTTCGATGCTAGTAACTAAGCATTCCTTTTGATTTTTAATTGATTTTTCTTTACATTTGATGTCTTTGATATACTATTTGTTATTGATTTCATGATTTTAGAATTTCATGTTTATAAGTTTCGATTATTCGATACAATATCGAAGCAAATTTCATTTATAAAGGTATTATTGGTACTGTCAAACAAGAGTATGAGACAAAATTTAGTAAAAATTGACGTTTACGCCAAACTTCCTATAACAAATTCTAATGCATGTATTTCCCTTTTTCTTTCAATAATATATTTGGTATACATTTACCTGTGTTATGAAGCAGAATATTTAGAGTACCTCTTAAAGTTACTGAGATATACCAAAGTTTGTGTACGCAACAGCTTTTTACAAAAAAAAATTATCACTTTTTCAAATAAAAACAGCTCTAAAATAAATAATTATGCACTTTAAGCTATATTTGAGGTTCATAACATACCTAGAGATGTATAGAGCACTGTGATTAAATTTTATTTGAATATCTTAAAAACTTTTTAAGAAATGAGATTTTTCGTAATCCAAAAAAATGAAAATGGCTATTTTCCAGAAAACGCAAATGAAGATTTTAAAGTCGCACAAAAAATTATATACATATTTTAACAACTTAAAATTAACAGTATTTGTAAGTTAAGCCATCTTTGACTTAAATTTAAATCAAAATTAATTAAAAATTAACTTTAAATTTTTTTCTTGATAATTTTGTTTTTGTTTCGACTTGTCGCTTCGATTTCTTAATTCTCTCAATATCAATTTCTATGTAGTTTTTTTTAATAAGTTCAAGTATGACATTAAGATGGTTAAATGCAGTCATCAGCCTTATATCGCCTGAATTGAATAATTAAACTGCTATTTTACTACGTAATAACAGTGTTTGGAGTGAGCGAAATTTTCTTTAGGTAAAATATCCCGTAACTAGAGAAACAGTTACCAGATACGCCTAAAACAATAATAAAAAAATAAATAAAACTTAATTCTATATTTAAAAAGTAAATTGTATATTCACATTGTCTAAGAGTAAAGAAATAGCTGTTTAGATGTGTTTTTTGCATTTCTATGGCTTAGTTTCGGTTTCGAAAATTTCACTTCTGGTTCATAATTTAGGCAATAACTTTGCTTCGAACTATCGAAGAAACTAAAGTAAACCAGTTTTGGAATCCTAAATGTATGGGCTTTAATACAAAGTAATAAAAAAAAATTTCGAAAATTTTCTTAAAAACGTCGATTTTAGGGTAGCCACATACCTTAAATGCCTTTATTTGTGAAATTCGTAATGAAGTAACTTTTGTCATAAATCATTGAACCCATTGTTGGCAGTCATTGAGGCATCTTTCCTCCGTAAGGTTTACAGCTTATCTCAGAGGTTCCCAACCTTTCTTCCTTCGTGTACCCCTTGATTAGTCTTTTTATTTTCGCGTACCCCCTACTGTCCTATTCTCCCCTCCAACCAGCCGTCTCTACAAAGAATCAATAATGTTAAGGGCCTAGGCGAGCTTAAGAGTCAAATGACTGGAATTTATAATATTTGCGGTACTTATTTTTGTATTAAGTATTTGGTCAACGTCAAAACAGATGAAATCACTATTGTAATAACTTCGTATTAACTTATAAGGAGAGCTAAAAAAATTATACTTCCTTTTGCTTTCTTTTTTCTTATTTAGGGGTAGGTTTAGGACTTGCATAAATTTTACTTTCTACACGAACTTGGGGAAAAAGAATTATGTAACATTTTTAATCCCTTGTGTTTTCTTGTGTCCGCCATTACCGACTTTAAGCGACTTTGCGTACCCCCAACTGGTCCTTCGCGTGGCCCCACGGGTACGCGTACCATAGGTAGGGAAACTCTGGCTTATCTGACCACAAATTAGTAGTGTTTGACACTCTTCACTTATACACCCCGCCAACAAACTATTTAAAATTGTTATTTATCATTTTCTTAATTTTTATTTATTATTTCTGATTTTATTTATTTTATTTTATTTTATTTTTACATCTTGGGGGTGGTTGAGGTTTTCTTTATTAATTTAATTTGTGAAGATTTCTTAAGCAGTGATATTTATCTGAACAATTGAAAAAACCCGACGTTTTCGGCTCATTTCAAACGTTAGTATCAGAAAATAAATTAAGTAGCTATTAAGAATTCATTAAACGAAAGAATGCCAAATAATTAATAAAATACTGATAGTCATTTATTTAAGTACAATGTGTAAATATAAAAGAAATCGCTGCTTTGAAACCCGATTCCACAGAAAATCCGTAATGCATGTGAGCCTAATGTGTACAGAATCTGCCGTTTCGATCGCTCGACCGCACTTTAGTGTGGCGTGGAATTCCGTGGAGCGGATTAATTTATTTACATTAACTAACTTAATTCACTCTGTCCTGTCTCGAAACACCACGACGGCTGTTTTGAAATGGGCCTCAATATTTAGAACCGTGCTCAGATGATGAAGGCCATCCTCGCTTTCCAATCTTCCACACTACACCAATAGAAGAACGTTTGATCCTCGACGTCAGATATAAGGTGTACACAACAAATCTTTGGTCAGATCGCGTTTCGAACTTGGAGTCTTCCGGTCATGAGGCCAATACCTTATCGCCAGGTGACCATGGCCCTTAAAAGACTGCGAAATTGTAATCATTCATTTTCAGAAGTGTAGGGTTTCTCCGACAGGGGGGCACGATCTGCTGTACAAGGTAAGGGACGGAATGACGACCCTCTCAAATTTTCCACGGATTTTTTTTCATCTACTAGTTGAATAGCCCGATGCGTGAACGGGATACAAAAAGTTGCCCCGACGGAGGGGCACAGCTTCCCCGACAGGGGTGCACTGCCCACCCCCCACTGGCGCCACCCATGTTTATATTACCTCGAAGTTAATATAATTTTGTGAAAATTTCCTTTTGTAAATATTTGTTCTAATAGAACCTGTTCAATCCATTACCGGATACTAGGAATGGCGGTTATTGCAAAAATAACCGGTTTTTTTTCACCTACCGTTCAAAATATCCGGTTTTTAAAAAAAAGAAACAACGTTTGCAGACAAAATCTTTTATTAATAATAATATACAACAAGTAACTAATGTAATAATATACTTAAATAAGTGATTAAAACAATATGTAATAATAATTTAATTTGTAATAATAATAAGTAATTATTACAATAAGTAAGTATTGTAGACAAAATTTTTGATTAACATTGTTTTCACAAGAAATTAATTCACTGGCCAATATTTATCATCTAAGCTGCTCATAAAGACTCTTTGAGCAATGTGTTGATCCGTGAGTCGACACCTCTCATCGGAAACAACATCATTCGATGTAGATACTATTATTTCGGAAGCCACAGAACTTTCGACTAAAGACAAATATTTTTTGGCTACAGAAAACAGACGCCGTTTTCAGGCAAAACTTTTTATTAGTATTGTTTTTGCAGGAAATCGATCCATTGACCAATATTTATCTGTTCATAAAGACTCTTTCAGTAATCCGTCAACCAACAGACGCCTCGAGGAAATGGTTGTCGGTGATTGGCCTAAGATGATGAAATTCAAAGCTAACTTGAAATTTTAGTCTAGTTGAACCTAAAATAGAGCCTATCTTCCGGCCCGGTTTTTTAACCCGGTTATTGGATTTAAAAAAAAAAATAACCGGTTAAAACCGGGACAAAAAAAATAACCGAAAAAAAACGGTTAACCGAAACAAAATAAAAACCGGTTTTCCGGTTAAACCGGTAGGTTTTTCCCATCCTTACCGGACACTCGATGTATCCTATAATATTATCTCACACTTAAGTTCCCATGATCAAGTCACCGCGGCCGTATATGTAGGTGTCGTGCTCATCATCGAACCACCGTTCATAATGGACCTTATGCATGTGACATCTCATCCTCCGACACGTGACCTGCCGGAGGCAGCCATTGGTCAGTCTTAAACAGCTGACTCAGAACTGCTTTTATTTCTGAGTCGCTTATAGGCCGATCGTTTTGTTTATTCCTCCACAGCTGTTTTTCTATACTCTCGAACCCAAAGGGTGCATAAGGTCCATTTGGAGGTCCGTCGCAAAATAGCCTTCGTGTGCTTCAGACCGAGACGTAAATAAATCAAATCAACGTAGTTAATATGTCAATCAATCACTTTTTAGACCTGTAAGCACATTTTTATTTATGGCTGACAAAAGCGTGATTTTAATTCATTTACTGTTATTAGAGAATATGCCTTCAGAGAAGTGGCAACAGCTAGATGTTATCTTGTTTTTAATTTTAATTTAAAATTAGTACAGTTGAAGGTAAGTTACGATGTACATTAACGATTAAGTTACGGAAAGTTTTTTTTGTCATTTAAAAACGGCCTTATAAATGACTAAATTAAGCAGTTAATGACACAAGAAGCCAACAGACCTACAAATAAAAAGCGGAAGATGAAATCAAACAAATATACATGGTTGTAAAATTATTTGGAGTTTATAAATTCGTTCTTCATACCTTGAAATTCATATTTTTAGACGACCTACTTTTGGTGAACATTCACAAGTGGGAATATTTAACCCTTAAGAGCCAAATAAAAAAAATAGATTTAAAATGTTTTTTGACTTTCATTTTTTGTAGATAGCATAGGAAAAATGCTTTTAAAGAATCTTATTTTGTTTTAAGTATGGTTTATGGTTAAAAAACAATTTGCTACCAACTGATAACACTGGGCTTTATTTCAGAAAAAAAATTCCTTTGTTAAATTCTATAGTATTAAACGCAGATGAATTTTATTAACTAATAATACGGTTGAGGAATTTCCTTCAACATTTTAGAATACAATATGGCATTTTCAAGCGTGCAAACAAAGCAAAAAATGACGCAACCTCAAGTGAAGAACATTTTTTTATCAGCACTCAGGATGTCATCTATATGTTGTAAATTGATTTAATAAAATTTTCATTATCTATCCTATTGGCAACAACAGGAATTAGATCTTCAGTTTTATTCTCAAGATTTCAAACAAAAAAATTGGGTATGTTGGTTAAAAGCAACACTGGACCTTTAAGGGTTAAGAATATCTACTAGATACTTATTCCTTGACATTCATGTGTGCTTTGTACAGGCGAAATTTCAATCTATTGATTTGTAGCAGCATCGACGTTTTGAGATAATTTTATAGCTTACAGCCGTTAAACGGGATACTTGAATATGCGAAAATGCAGTTAGTTTCCCCTTTAGATATTGCCTGTGCAGCGAGTTGCAATGACAGGCCATACATAACATTAGGGGTTGTGCATAACATTCAGCGCCTGAGGGTAAGTGACCGAAGTAACATTTTGGTGATATAGTAGTTATGGATATTGTCGCTTAAACATTGTGGTGAAGCAGGTCGAGGAGTTAACTTTCCCTTTAAATGGCAGGTTTTCGTGTTTGGGGAAGTTAGTGAGAAATAAGTGTAGAAAGTCATTTATATGACGACTTCCACAATGATTATAATCGATCTTTAAGCTTCGTAATAGGTAGGGATTTTATTTGGCCCTATTAATCAACTAAAATATGTTGTGGGGATTTTATTGAGATTCATTAATGAACTAAGATGTATTTAAGAATTTGAATAGAAATGTGGATTTTAAAGAACCAAGCTTGTTAAATTCGCGACGCATGACGAATATCTTTGCGGCCCAGCAAACATTACGTAATAACATAAATTTCAATAAAAGTTCCTCGACTTAATTCTTAAAATTTCTAATTATACTTAATTATGAATAATGAACCACAACGTTCGACAATGAAACTTGAACACTGGGATATGAAATCATTCAATGTTTGGAAGTACTTATTGGTGCGACACTTATGAAAGGAAATAAGTCTCCTGCTAGATCCAGAATAACTTAGGTCAGAATATGTAATATTGTTTTTTTTATATAAATAAACACCGTAAGAATTTATTTGATTTTTAAAATTATTTTTGGAGTTTTCATATCAAATCAGTCACAAAAAGATATCTTAAAATTCAAAAGAAAATCGAGGATCCGTAAACAAGCATCACTTTTGAACGGATTTTATTATTAACCGGGGGCTGCGGTGGCCTAGTGGTATGGCCCCTACTCCAGTGCCGGAGGGCACCAGGCCCTAAACCCTTTTCCACAGAAGATCCGCTGTGTATGAGGCCTGCTGCACGCCAAATCATAAGTAATGGCCAAACGCCCTCCCTCTGGTGCGGTGCGAAAGTTTGGAGAGGTTGTTGCCAACTGAGATGCCGTCCTCGTGATCCGATTGCGGTTCAAAACCACGAGGTCCGTCCCAAAATAGCCCTCGTGTTGCTTCAAAACGGGACGCTAATATAACTAAACTATTAGTTAACCGATCACTTATCTATTGAGATTATTTTCCTATTTAAACTCTTGGGTTGACTTTTGACTTGCTTCTTGTTTGTTGAGATGGAATTTCGTAATCAATTTTTCACTGGAGTTTTGTTCTCTTCTCTGTTATCGATGGCGATGCATTCTGTTAATATTTACGAATATTAATTACGAATAAGTCGATTCATTTAATTGAATTGAATTCTATACGAGCGGCGCCACCTGTTCGTAAATTTGAGGCAAAATCATTAAGGACTAAAAGGTACAAAATAATTAATTATTTTGTAAAATATTAATCATTAAGGACTAAAAGGTAATAATAATAAATTGAAATAAAAAATTTCTTATTTTTAATATCCTAATAAAAGTGTGTTTTTATAAGGATTTTATTAATTTTGTTTATGTAGTCAATGAAACCAATTTTTAAAAAAATTTAAACACCTTCAGATATATTTTTAACTTTCTAAGTATTAATCTGTTTTGATGAGAAAAACGTTGATTCCTGAACTTTGAATTTCAGAGTAAATAAATAGAACTTTCTTATTTGCGTTCTTTTTTCGGCAACAATTAAGTCTGCCAGAAAACCTAAAATAATTATTCTTGAATTTTTTCCAATACGTTTTAATATTTGTTTCACTTAGTATAATCTTTATTATAAAAAAAGTGAACGAACAAATGTGTGTCACTGTCCTTAAAAAAAGTTTTTAAAAAATGTATAAATAATAAATATCCCCCATCCATCTAGAGTGTTATTATGAATTTCATGATTTAGACATAAAGAGTTTGGTTGTTTTTTACTATATGTGAAAGTACAGTCGGACCTCTATTTTGCGAACTTTTCCGTGGAATCAAGAACATTTTGCGAATTTCTTCGTGAAATAACCTCCAAATAGCGATGTGCCTTCTCTATTTAACGAACTTTTTTTTGTGATCCAATATTTTTTCTCCCTATTTCTCAAAATATTTCTGAAAATTTCAAATTTATTCTTTCTTTTAACACATTTTATGGAGGTCAATGACCTTGAACTGGCTTTACCAGTCGCCTAACTCGCCGAGAGCAGTAAAATCGCTGACATTCTTTGCATTTCATCCAGGAAGTGCAATCTTTATCTCCCCCCCCCACACACACTGTCCACTTTACTAGAAAAACTTTCAATACCCCCTTTCACCTTCAATGGAGCTGCCCCGTGTCCTTGAACTAGTCTCCCGTTTTCTAGATTGTTGATCAGAGTCGTGCTGGTAATTGCGGTTCTTGTAGCTGGAAAATGTCAAAGCGAAAGTGCTTGAGCATTAAATAAAAACGATGATGTGCTGATTGATGATTTTCTTTCACTTGATTCTGAAGCTGAAACGTCGGAAATATAACTGAATTGGATATTTTGGATAGTATGAAAAATAAAAACAATACAGCAATGAATTGTGACGAAGGTGGTGTAGATGGAAATGATTATGATGCAGAAATCAACAAACCTTCGTATGATGAAATGCTAAAATCATTTGAAACAACCCGACGCTGATTACCGTTTGAAGAAAATACGCCTGAAGGGGCTTTTGGTGCATTGCAGAGATGCGAGACGTATTATGAGAGAAAACACTTTTTCAAACAAAAAACTCAGACAAAATTAACAGACGTTATCAATAATTAAATTTAAGGACGAATATGGTAATGTATGCTTAAAATTACTTGTTATAATAAATGCGATAATGTTATTAAAATTCATTAATTTTAATATAAAATTTTTTAAAATTGAAAATACAGTGTATTCCCGGACAATGTTTTGTTTTATTCTTGTTTTCCTTGCAGATTTCTTTTTGATGGGTAAGATATATAAAACAAATAGATATTAATTTACAAAAAAGATGTGATTAATTACTTTTTTAATGATATTTAATGTTGATAAGTTTAAAATCTGTTTTGTGTAATTTAAAGTATTTTAAAAGGTGAATCTCTATTTAGCGAATTTTCCATATAACGAACTTTTTTTCGGGATTTAGCGACTTCGTTCAATAGAGGTCCGACTGTATTAGAAATAAATTCTGGTTTAAAAAATAGTAAGGCGAAATACAATTTTTCTTTATTCCAATCATTGGATTTGAGCGAAACGTCCAATGGAACGTTTTTGACAAAATGATTTTGTACAAAATAAACTTTTTCAAATGTCACTACTGATTGTGGACATATCTCTGTCCTAGAAAATGCACACAATACTGAAATTTTTTGTTGTAAAATAAAATCTTTCACTGCTTTCGCATTACCTCATCTAATGAATACATTTTCTTACATCTGCCATCGAAATGTATAAATCACGTCATCAAAGATTTATAAGCACCTAATAGAAAACGAATTTTGTATTCTACCCGAACAAAAAACATTTCTTTTCCACCCCAAACAACCGTAGAATAGTTTTTTTTTTCCTTTCTTCTTTACCCCACTTTCTTTAAAACCCACTTTATTTAAAACAGTTTTTTTCAGAATTCTAAAACAAAACGAAAAAACCCCATCTAAATATTTTTTTTTGCGTCAGTTCCTCAAATAAAATTGAAATTCAAAAGACCATTTTTATTTTTTCTTCCAAGTCTTCTTCGAACTGTTCTTGTTTTTATTGATTTTCTAGCGCTTTTGAGAAAAAAAGAAGTAGACTTCTGTTCGAAAAACTTAACTACCCAACTTAGAGTGACAGATGTTGAACGAAGTAAGTCGTGGGAATAGACGAAGTGTTCCAGCATGTGGTGACTTATTTATCAAAAAAAGGAATAGTCAGCAATGTTTCTTGTCAAAAGTAGTTCCAAATATTCAGTCAGCCAGCAGTTTCTTACACTTGAATTCTCCAGGGTCTATGACTCGACCTTTTTCACACAGTGTGGGATTTTTCTGGATTTTCATTATATTTTGAAATCTCGAAATTTATTCCTCCTGATAGTTGTAAAAAACTTACCAGTTTGATCATATATACTTTTTTTTGTGACAAATGATTATATTTTTTAGAAGACAAATGATCATGCTTGCAGGTTTCCTTTCTTTTTTTCTTTTTTTTTTTGCTTTGACATGGGCGTATCATTACTTTCAAGTTATAAGAACATTATGTGAAGGAAAGACGGATTTAGAGGCTTTCTGCGCATGCACGACGATAGTCTCAATTCCCTAATGTAATGTTTAAACAAATAATATTGTCACACTCAAGAAAAAAATGCAAGATTTTTAATAACTTCCGTGCACCGAAACAAAGGAATACGAGATATAAACCCCCTCATAGAAACAGTGTTAGGAGAGAGGGGGAATATTTTTTTCCAATTTGGTTACGCGTGCGAGGGTTTAACAAAAGTCGTTTGCTACGGCATTTGTTAAAATTGTGAAATACTTTAACCATTCCTTAAATTTAGTTAAGTTAGATTAAACGCATTGAGAGCCACTATATAAAAAATTATTTTTCTTGGAAGGGTGTTTGAGTTTTGTTAGGAATGTAGGTCAAACTATCGAACTAATACATGTATATGTTGTGCATAGGTTTTATTCATTTGGATACAAATGACGTTCAATGTGTGAAGTCTAATGTGTGAAGGTACACTAAGACTATAACGGGATGGACCTCTGAACCCTGGCTAAATGACGAAACGGCACGAGTCTGCACACCCTCGCTAAATTTTCACCCCACACCATCGGCAGACGTTTGATTCCACCAGGTGTCACACACACCAGGTCAAGAACCAGGTCAAATCTAGTGTAGAATCCACGTTCGGCCAGTCATAAAGGCAGCGCTCGCATCTTCAGTGCACCCAGTAGCGCAAGATCCCGAAACCGAGAATCTATCATCAGGCCACCACGGCTCCTCCCTGAAAACGGGGATTGGGGTGTCCTAGTGGTAAGGTCTCGACTTCTGGGTCGGAGGGTTCCAGGTTCGAAACCTTATTCCCCTGGAGATCCGTCGTGTATGGAGCCTGTTGCACTCTAAATCATTCGTCCTCCCGCTGGTGTGGTACGGATGTTTGAAGAAGGGGTGCCAGCTCGTCATCTGAATGTGGTTCAAAATTGCGAGGTCCGTTCTAAAATAGTCCTCGTGTTGCTTCAAAAACGTTACGTTAATATAACTAAGCTAATCTAAAAACGACTTGACTGGCCACCAGGAGAAGTTTTTTGCACTTAACCCTTTGACTACGTATTTATTTAAACCTTTAATCAGAAGACACATCTTATTTGGGATATTCATTGTTATTTCATTCCGTTTAAGAACGTTAAGAGATTCTTAAGTGTGTCCAAGTGATTTCTGTCTTTTTAACTATTCGCTGCTTTGATTTAATTAAAAATTTAAGTATCAAATTTCTATAATTCGATGTACGAGTCACGTAAGAGAAGTGTCCAAATACAGAAAATGAAATTACATTCGTTTTGCAACAAATAAAACTAATGAAAGCAATTGCACAAAGAATCAAGAAGTATTAATAAAAATTTAAAATTATTAACTTTTTATATAAAATTACATTATTGTTAAAGAAAACATGATCCATTCTTTGTCACTAATTCAGTTACCAGCTATATTTTTCTCCCCTCCCCTCTCCAACCCTCTATTTTTTCGAGTTATAATAATATAGATAAAAAAAAATATAGAACAGAAATAATACTTCACCTTCAAGTTAAGTGCTATCAGTATTTTATTGATATCAACTAAATGCATGAATAATGTTAAATTGATTGAATTTACGTTTCGCAACATTTTCCAGGTAATCAAATGCATACCATCAATAAATGCCTTCTGAACTTTATTTTCTGATACCACGTATATATATATAAAAAACTCCTTTTGACTCCACTGTACCTTTATAACGCGACTTCATGATCACCATTTCTGGTTCGTTTTATCACCTTCCTTTCACTCATACCCTCTCCCACCCCCAGGAAAAATGAGTTGGTGACGGGTCCCTTTTTTTTCCTACCCCAAATTCTTAGTTCTCTCTGAAAGAAATCGTCGAAAATGTTCGATATTTATACATTTTCTTTTCACCCTTCTTCTTCTTTATCGGAAAAGTGGAAAACACTCGGTTTTATTGACAAGATCAGCTCTTTTCTGTTACTTGCGATATCTTTTCTTCAGTGAAGACGTCTGAGCGAGATATCGGTTTCAGTTTTAGGAGCGGATCCCTTCCCTTTGTTGATGTTCCCCCGGCGAGACGCTGCGACTGATTACGATGCAGTCTTTGTCGCATTTCCATAATATCCAGTCGATCTGGAGGAATGATTTGGGCGACTCTTTGACTTTTAGGACGAATGTCTGGTTATTATTTAGAGCGGATAAAAGGGAGATACATTAAGACATTTAAGCTTGGCATTTTAATTATTCAGAAATGTGATTGTTATTGATAAATGCTGATTTAGCCATCATTGTTTGGTCTTCTTCCATGCCGTCTTTATCTCGTCTCCAT
>BGPR01000324.1:185823-221918 GCA_013235015.1 Araneus ventricosus
GTTTGGTCTTCTTCCATGCCGTCTTTATCTCATTTCCGTAATATCCAATATATCTGAGAGAATTATTTAGACGACTAGTTGACTTTTCGGACGAATGTCTAGCTATTATTTAGAACGGCTGAAAGAGAGATGTCTTAAAATATTTGTCTGGTATTTTAATTATTCATAAATGTGAGTATTACATTAGTGTGAGTATTAGTGCATGGTCTTCTTTCATTGAATGGTTGTCATCGAAAAAAGCTCAAAGATATTATTCCAGTGTCCAAGTATTTACTTCCTTTTTTGGTTGTAATGTTCATACCTGAAGGTACTGGAAAACTAGTATTCGAACTAATATATAATAAACGAATTAACGCTGCAGAAACGCATATTTAGCAAACTTAATTTCGACACAGCCTAAAATTAGCAGATTTTGCATTATTTTCCTCCGGCGAAGCTGTGAAGATTAAACAATTAATTTAGTGAATCTATATGCCAAATAAAATGTTACTTTAATCTACGAACTCTTTTGGGGCCAGATGCTAGTTCATAAGAGCATGCGGAATATTGGTATGTGATTTGACAGGTGAAAAGGATTGAAGCAATTAAAAGGAAGAACTCGATTTATATGATTTTTCTAAGAGTTCAAAAATATATCTACTTCTTAAAAGATAGTTTCACATCCTTTTCTCTAAAACATTAGCGGTGGAATTCTATTAATTTATTAATTTTCAGAAAAATATAAGAAATATTTAAAAGCATCTGCCTTGATTTTTGTATCAAATCAGGCTGGTTTTTTTCCCAGCTATTCGGTTTATTTTTTATATTAGTAGGGGAAGGCGTTCAAAATAGCGCAAGATAATATTATTATTGCTTTTCTCCATTTTATTGGTGAATATCTTAACTGACCAATTTTGGAAACAATAGATTTGCGTCAAGTAGTGATCAGTATGTTATGCCGACAGTTTCACATAAAGAGTTCCATGGAAAGCTCACTTCAGAATCGGCTGTGTAGTAAATGCATCTTGAATATTTCCAGTAGAAACTGCATTTAATTAAAAGTCTTAATCATTATAAAACATCATTAAGTCTATTGTCTTTTGGTTCCCCTGTGTGCAAAATTCTATATTTGTGTAAGGAATTTCTTGAGAATTGAGGGTTAATTTGGCCTATGAGACTTGCAGTTGAAGTGCTTGGCAAACAGTCTGATTCTGGAACAGTTCTGAAACAATTTATTCCTAAGAATACAATATCATCTACTTAGAAATAGGAAGTCTGCTTATAAGTACTGTACGTCTTTAATGTATGGATGCGGATAGTATCAAGTGAAATTTGCCTTAATTAAGTTTTTTAATGTTATTAATACAGTGGAGTCTCCCTATAACGAAATCGCTTGGTTCCAGTTGAAAAATTCGCTATAGAGAAAATTTCGTTATACTGAGATTAGAGATTTTTGCAGTTATTTAAGTAAATGTTACAAACCTTTTATTAGGTCCAATAAGTTCAAAAGTATTTAATTATGACTTTCAATTAAAAATGAAGCAATATATATTATAAATTTGTTAAAATTATACTAATTTTTATTGTATAAATAAAATGCTCAAAAGTGAAGACAATTCACCAATTTACAGAATAATATGTACTAGTATGTATTTACGTTTATTTTACTTGTAAAATTCCGTTATTTTACAATTCTGTGCAATTCGTGATGTTAAATATTCATAAAAATTTCCACATTTTATGAGTGAGCTAAAAATAGAGTCGGGAACATTTTCTTCCATTTGGAAACCTCTTTTAATGGTTTCGAATGATTGTAGCATTTCTGTGTGGTTTTGGCTGTATCACGTCTTCATTTTCGGAATAACTGTCATTTTCCTGGCCTTTATTGCTGTCCATTAAACTTTTCAAAATCTCTTCATCTGTAGGATATGAAGCAGTTAACAGTTCTGCGTCCACTTCTAAAATGTCGGAGAGAGTTGCATTATCTGTTATTCTTCCATTCCTTTCTACTATTTTCCATTTTTCTTTCAAGTCGGCCAAGATCGCATCTTCATCGTCGGAATCACTGTCATCTGTCTGATTACTGAAGCCTCCACTTTTAAAGCAATTACGAATTGTTTTAGCAGTTGTATCAAATTTCCATACTTTATAAAGTTCTGCAATTGCTTTTCGAAGATCAATGTTTTCTTGAACTGTTTCATTTTTTTACTTTCTCGTATACGAAATATACAAAGAGAAAGTATTGTAATCGTCAAAAAATTCGAACTCGAGATTTTGACGAATCTCCACGTTTTAGACCTCCCTGAGTCCGAAAAACACAATTTTGGAATTATGTCTGTCTGTGAACACGATATCTCGAAAACTATTAGAGCTACGGGGATGAAATTTGGTATGTGAACTTGACACATAATTTGTAGGTTTCTATCAAATTTTGGACAAAATCCGTCAAACGGAAGTCTGTCTATCTATATGTCCGCGGTCATGTGAACACTATAACTCAAAAACTTGAATAGCTAGATTAATAAAATTTGGTGCACTGTTTTATCATCATGAATGTAGGTCCGTATCAAATTTTGGGCCAAATCCGTCAAAGGGTTGACTCTCTGTCGGTCTGTATAATCGCATACTTGTAAAAATTATATCTCCTAAACTCTTTGGCTTAGATAAATAAAAATTGGAATGATGGTAGCTAACATTAATTCTGGATCTGCGCCCAAATTTTGTTTCAGTCGGTTAAGAAAAAGGCGTTCAAATTGCATAATTAATTTTTCTGATCCGATTCTCCATACGCATGCGTACTGGTAGCAATCTCTGTGCACGCGTAAGGATTACGTCACTTTTGCCTTGTTTTACTTGCGTACTGGAAGCAATCTCTGCGCATGCGCAAGCTATTCTGCGATAACGGAACTAGGTCATTTTTTACTGTTTTCTCCTCCGCACGCTGAGTTTGCATTGCTAGAGTTTGATAAAAAATAAAAATTGCTAAGTTTTAATACATACGCATCTCTTGGAATATGATTCTTCACCTAAATATTTTACTATCACTATAACCTACAATGAAAAACCTTCTGTTAGTCATTGCATTCTGGGTTACAGTAGGTTCGAACTTTTTATCCACGCAGGGGAAAGGGAAATGACAAATGTTTGAGAAATATACGAGAAAGTTTAGGGGAGGCCACTCCTGCTGGTGTCAATTGCACTGATCATTTCTTTCAAGATGATCCTATAGTGCATTTTTAAATTTTTAATTATTCCGAGATCCAGGGGCTGCAAATTTTTGTGCAGTTAGGAGGAAAGAAAATGACACTAACATTTTTTAGCTTTTCTCCACAATCTTTTAAATGAATTGGATAATTGTCGATTAATTAAGCAATTTTACGGTGTTGTTGTCCCATTTGTTTGTCCAATGCTTTCAACCATCTGTCAAAAATTTCAGACGTCATCCACGATTTTTTGTTGAATTCGTATTTAACTCCTAAAGATTGTATTCCTTTGAAGCACCTTGGATATTTACTTTTGCCAAAAACAAGCATCTTTAACTTTTCCTCGCCAGTCATGTTGGCACATAGCAAAATTGGGAATCTTTGTTTGCTTTTCCTTCCTCCGAAACATTTGTCTCCTTTAAAAGCTAGCGATTGCAGGGAGACGTTATCGCTGGAATGAAAAATGCGAGTGGTTGCACGTGTGAGCGATTTTTTGCTCAGAAATTAGCAATTTCTTCAAAAATGACAAAAATCGAAAAGATAAACGTCTGAAAAAATTCGTTATAGGGAGACAACCAATTCGTTATATGGAGAATATTTTGAATGTTTTTTTAACATTCCGATTAAAAATTTCGTTATCGGGAGAAATTCTCTGTAGGGAGACTTCGTTATAGGGAGATTCTACTGTATTATTATTTAATGGAATCTTCTACATTTATCTTACAGAATTTCGATTCATAGAATTCGTAGATCTAAGGATCTGTTTATATGGTTATTTCCTGGAACCTATATCTGCTTCGATGGTTTTCTGTAAATAATGCTCAAATTGAATAAAACGCTTCCTTTCTTTTGAGATAGAAACTTGTTGTGATTTGCAGGTAGTATTTGTAGGCTGTTAAAATAATGGGGATAAAGCTGAGTAAAAGTTTTATTGTAAAAAATTATTTAATGTAAGCTTAACATAGATTTTAGCTCGACCAAAACTACAGAGCCCGCTTCTGAACATTGATTTGTAAATGCTATACATTACAGTTTGATGTCAGATAAGTTTTTCAAAATATTGCCATCAACTTCCACTTTTTGTAAATAGTGTGTCGTCGAGTTATTTCATCGTCGACTGATTCATAAAATCTAATTTTTCTGACCACTCATTGACATTTTGTCTCGCGTAAAATTTATTCATAACAAGTTCATATTTTTTTATTCCTTGCTTTGTAGGTATAAAATGTTCTTCATTAAAATCTATTGTCACCAAAACTTGTAACCCTTTTTTCAGGGCAGCGGAAACCTTCCGTCAAACTCCCACTTATTGTTTGCTTTTCTGGTAGATCTGTGTCTCATGTAACGGCTTCTACAATAGCTATTTGCTCACATATTTCTATAAATTCATCGGTTATCGCTTTTTGCTATACAATTGAAGTACAGAGGCTGTTTGAACATTTTTAGAACGATTGCGTTTCGCTGATAGTGAAAATTCGTTTCCTTGGAAAAATCACAATTCCATTTTTGAAGATATTATTTATCATTTGCAACATAATTTTTTTGTTTACATGCAAAATGGCGTTTTTAAAGACGCGATGGATAGAAGGCTTAATTCTTATTCAGTCATTTAAAGACGCTGTGAAAGTCATGGTTTATTTATATCTAAAGCCACAATAGGTATATAAGGGTATTGTTAATAGAAAAGGAAAATATCGCCCAAGTTTGGTTTCAAGTGTGAAAATTGTTCCAAATACGTATCCAAGGAAAAAACGCAGTTCTTCGAATATTGCAAAGGTGAGATCTTTAATGTTAAAAGAAAATCCTCCAAGTCAAAGATTTGTTCCAAAATCATTAAAATGCTCAGTATCAACTGTAAACAAAATTATTAACACTGGTTTGGACCCCAAAAAGGAAAAAAATACTATTTTCATCGTCATTCTCCACGTCATGTCGCTGAATGCAGAACACGCCACAGAATTCTTTATAAAAAGCATGTATCCGGACAAAAATGGAAAAAATGTGACAACAATAGATGAAGTTTGAGTCTGTTTAAATGACCGCAAGTAAAAAATCAATTTATTATCATCAAAGAGGAGAAAAAAAATCTTAAAACATGATTCAAAGAATCTAAAGAAAGTTTTCCTAAGGAAATTATGATTGTTTCTGTTTTTTCAGTAATGGTAAAATAAAAGTAAAGAGAGTGGATAAAAATTTTAAGATCAATTCCACATACTATCAGGAGCATATTTTATCTACAATCTTCAAATATGAAATAACATCTCTTTATCCACAATGTCATCATTAGAAGAACTGCACTAAAACAAAGCAAGCAGCTGCACAACACAATCCACTGTTAATTTCCTGAAAAAAATAGAACAAGAAATGGGCAATAAGACTACAATCTTCACTGATATTCCTGGTAAATAATTTTGTAGCACCCATGAGTTTTTGGACTTTTAAAAAGCGCATTATCCAAGCGTCGAACTATACTGGACTTTTTGGAAAGTATTTCAAGAGAAATGGGACAAATACCTCTTCCGATACCACAAAAATCATTATTGTCATGTAAGTTACGATGTTGAAAGATAGATAAGAATACGGGCTATCAAACTGAACATTTCAAACACAAAAAAATATGTAAAATAGTTCTTAAAATACCATATAAATCGTTCTAAAAATGTGTATGTAAAAATAAAACACCATTGACAACATAACTATCAACTTCCAAATCGCAGAGATTGGCAAGATTGAGAACTTTTTCTTTTACATGAGAAACTTGATCGATTTCTGGCTTATTATTGGGGAGGGGGGGGGGGGAGAAATGGACACATTTTATTTTTATTTCTGAATTTTGCATTTGTATTATATCCTTAAAAAGGAAATATTTGATGCTGGAGTAACCTTTTTAACTTCGAGTTCGCTTAAGTCCGTCTAGCGTCAGTCGAGATATTGCTTAACAGTCTGTCTAACTGTCTCGTTTTTTATATTAAATTGATGTAATCTTATTTACTGAAAGTGTACAATAAATCAAAAACTGACAGCTACTTTAGGACAGGCTGGCTTATTGGATACTTTGGGATATTATACTGGGACTATAGTAAGCTGATACATAATAAACCACATTTGACACAAAATGAGGCATAGAAAATTCATGAAAGAGCAGTGAAAAACAACATTTTCTAAATTTCCCTCTGCCTTTTAAAACATTTTCCCTTTTTCCCATACTTCAAACCTCCATTTTATTAATCATCGAGAAAAGATCTGGAGAATGCAATCTATTCTTCTCAACCCGTCCGCCGCGATCACTCTTGAACGCACGCAAACGGCCGCAGATTTTATCAACAAGGCACAATGGTCCTCTAACGAACCCCTGCGAGCTGCTGCCTGAAATACGCGCCTACGTAAATAGCCGAGAGGGATGTTTTCTACTTGCATCCCCCCGTCCCATCCACCCAGCTTCAAATCGTCTGATGTCATTGTATATTTAATGTGTGAATCTTGACATGCTGTTTTTGGTGTCTGGACTTGGTGTGTTAGTTTGTAAATGCCTTTTGCGTAGTTCATAGGACTCTAGGAGTCTGTTTAAATCCATATTAACAGGTTGTCTCAGATGTACATAAACGGTGAAAGTTGTTTTAATTTAGTTCTAATAACGTCTCGCTTTAAAGCTACGCGAGAGCTAATTTGGGGCAAATCTAGTGATTTTGAATCGTGATGACGACGAAGACAACATCAGATTCGGCATCCCCACGCTCCAAAGTCCCAAGTCGTGGTGACGCGAAGACTTTCAATTCATGGCGGCGGATTTAACGTGAACCAGACGCCGGCATATCTTCGATGCAGTGATGTCTTCAAACAGCGATCTTTCAGTCCCGGACACCTTGCCTTCCTTATCTGTGTAAATTGACCATCGCGACCCATTTACACGCTTAGAATAATTATCAGATACGCAATTAATATCGTACATCAGAGTTTCGTAATAGTTAAACAAATTCATTGATTAGCATCGAAATGAATGTATTAATAAATTCAAAATGCAGTAAATCACCATTTATACGTTTTTAATTAAACTTCGTTTGCATTTATACGTCGCTTCATCACAATCTCGATTCATTCGTATTCAATGTAATGATAAAGTATTCCGGTTGCACGTTATTTCTCACCGTCCTAAAATGTGAAAATTTCCTCTTTTTTGGTATGTGAACAGTGATAAAAATTTTATGACTTCGAAGTTATTCACAATTTATGAATTAATAAAAGACAAATTGTCTGCTGCTAATTTAAGCGATGATGAAGTTATTCCACCTTTCTTTAAAGACGAAATGAACTGTATTGAAAAACTTCGAACTTATTTCTTTCATCAAAAGAATAGTGGAAAACATTCCACGAACTTAATTCGATTCATAATGATGTTCTTAATACTCACAGACAATCAGCCCGTCAGACGGCGGTTAAAGATTTTTTTTAATTAAACGCCTACCTGCATGCACATAAATCATATAAGATATGTAGTATTAGTACAAGATATGCAATAAAGCCATGATTTTTCTATTATGATAAATGCTGAAATTTAAAATTTAATTTTTGGTTTCCGTACTATGTAGTATTTTACCAGTGTTATCTTAAAGAAACTTTAAAATTAATTTTTTTAAACGAATTTGCCTTAGTGGCGTTAAATTCGATCATGCGTCTTTTCAATCGCACTTCGTTTTACGTCACCCCCTTTAAAGACGCATAAACGGTGCTTTACTGTGTTTGTTTTTAAGGCTTATCTTGATTGAATGCTATCAATCTCATATGCATAGGTGTGTAAAGGGACCGCCGTGGCCTATTAATACGCTCTGAACAATCATCACATAATAAATTAAAACATATATAAGGGTTTCATAACCACTTAATAAATGCGTTAATTTTCAGCAGAAGGAATATAGTAGTGAATTCAAAGTATGTATTATTAAAGACTTATCCTGATGGATTGCTGGTGAACACAATATTAAGGCAAAGGAGGGGAATAAATTACTTCTTCCCCCACTCACATCGGATCTTACTGTCGATGGAAATCTTTTGTAGGACTCTGGGAACATAATGTTTATTGCCCAAGTCCAGATGCAGTGGACGAATCGAGAGCAATCTTTGAATGCGACCAAACACCGATTGATATTTTTAGCGACGTTTGCGGTTTCGTCAAACAGCAGTGCCTGTACAGTAACGACCAACATAAAAAATAAATATAATCCAAAGATTAATTTTCCTCTCGGTGGCCTCGAGCTGGTGGAGCTTCGTAGTGATCGTCATCAACTTTCAACCGTGTGCCTCTTGCAGGTCTGTGAAACCTTTATATACCGATGGCTTCATTGATCCCACGAGTTTCCTTACACTTAATACCGTCTTTTCGGTCCCAAAGGCTTTGTTAAAGCGTCCCCAAGTATATGATGGATAAAAAAGAGAAAATCGAAGATGGGCATATGCTAATTCGAGAAAATTTTCATCTCGAGTTAATGAAATAATTAATATTGCCAATTCGTTGGAAATAATGTTTGAATAACAACACATTTATTAATTCATGAATCTTAAAATCATTCATGAACGATTCCATTTCAGTGAAAATAAATATAAAATTTCGTTATTTGCTTCATTACATTCTTAAACTGTATCGTTCTTAAATAGAAAAATAAGATTGCTAATAATAGAATATTTTGAATCTGCATTTTTTAAAAACTCAAGTGATGAAGTTATACTGTGACATACCTTATGAATAAAATAAAATTTTAAATTATTCTTTAGACTCTTGGGCATCATGCTGTTGATTTCTTCTCCAAACGCCAACATTTGTTTTTCATCCCATTTTAAAATATTCCGCGTTGTCTGAAGTGTAAAACATTATACAAAAACATTTATTCAAGGCAATTTTCCTTCAGTTGTTATGATAATTTTAGCCATATTTCAAACTTTCCTTTACGCGCTTATTTCTATATCGAACAAAACTCTCAGGAGTGGTAAGCCTAACAGAAAATACCATTACCATAACAAAAGCGACTTATTAGAGTAGCTGCATGCCTAATTTAAACAATTCCTGTCTGCCTCAGCTAGAATTGTCCAAATGTTTCCCGTGTTTTTACATCGCTTCTTTTCAATCATTTTATGTTGAAACATTTTCTTTAGCGATGGAATTTTTTTACAACTTTGGCAACGTTCCGTAATGCAAACGACTTGTATTTACTGTTTTTGTTGTTTTCGTGTGAATACTTTTTTCATTTTGTATTTTGTAAATAGAATATTTGATAGGATACTTTCTATTTTAAAGTAGTTAAATAAAACATGAAGTTTTATTTTAATGTAATAATAGATGCATGGGTTTTAAATTTTCAGTTCTTTCAGTTATTATCAAAATGTACTCGACATTTTAGTTCCTATTTCAGATTCCAGGAATTACTTTAAATTTTTGGTTATTATTCCATCAGAACTTGGTTTGTTTTTGCATTTTTCTCTTTTAAATGTGAATTTTCTTTCCCTGTTTTTACTTCAAAGCTATTCGCTTCATTATAAATTATGTGATTAAATTAGGGACAATCGTTTTTTAAAAATTTATATTAACAATTTTTCACTGGTCTTTAATTTTTATTTTCAATTTCTTCTTTTCAAATTCAAACAAGAATCATTGTGTTTCTGAAATTTACAATATATGGAAGAATCTGTCTTACGAATAAAGCAAAATTTCTTTGTTAAATAAAATGCTTATAATTGTTTTATTCTTAAATTTTGGGAACACTGAATGTATTGTTGAAATGTTATACCTTATAAGAACATTTATCTATGAAAACTTGATTCCTTTACTCTAAAGTTAACTAGAAATTAACTTCATACTTATTCACTTAAATTTGTATGATATTTTTTTTATAAAGAATTGTTTTATATTTTAATGCCTGTTAAAAGCTAGAAATGAACAACTGGTGAACACACTTTACTAATTGCTTTTGGTAGTCATCATGAGTCAGAATCATGACTTTTATAGTTCAATAAAAACGTGTGGAATTAAATGAATCATAAATTGTTTGCAATGCTTAATAAATCATTTGCATTTAGTAAATGAATAAAACCATGTTTGATGGCTTAATAAAAGTACAATATACATGAATAAGTAAGTGGTCTGTAATAGTGCGATTATCTTCTTTGAGGTAAATAAATGAATAAAACTATGTTTGAGGGCTTAATAAAAGTAATATACATGAATAAGTAAGTTGTTTGTAATAGTGCGATTATCTTCTTTGAGGTATATAAATGAATAAAATGGCTATGGTGAATTACGTTTCATTGTATATGAATTACGATGTCGTTAAGTTGAATAATATAACTGAATAAGCATATTTGGAACATTGTTTGAAATTCATACAATTGAAATTTTTAAATATCTTTTGATGGGACGTTATCAACTTACATAATTTACTAAATAAAATTGGTTATCATGGCGTTATTAACTTGCATTCTATGAAAAAATATATAATTAATGACATCGTTCAGAAATATGTATCCAATTTAAAACCTTAAAATCGATGCAATTAAAAAATATTAGACATTTTAAAAAGTTCCTGTGACTTTTCCAATTATAATGACAGATTCTTGGTTATTAATGATTTAAGGTAAAATAGTATTTACATTTTGGTGCTACTAAAATAGATTCTTCTTCTAAATAAACTTCTTACTAATGTCAAACAAATAAAGACGGATACGGAGAATTGATGTTAATTGTCGAAATATAAAGCTCTTTTCTTGGCAACACTAATGACTAAACCGTGAATGGAACAGATATTCTAATGTTGCGCACTACAGCTTGATGATCAAGAATTCGTCTGCAGGTCTCTTAATACAGATTCTAATACAGTCTCTTAATTTGTATTTCCTTCCCAAAATATACACTAAGAAACGCGGGAAAGATGTTCGTAACGCAATAGAGCTTTTGGAGCTCTTCATCGAAATCTTTTAATTGGTTCATTCATCTTCTGGCGAATGAGGAAAGGGATCGTGGCAATACTTTTTAGTTTGGGGATAATGAAAACATAGGAAGAACATAAATCACATTCGAATTCTTATTTTTGAGAAAAATCTGCTTCTGGAGTTTGTTAGGTTAGTGTTTGTTTAATATATGTAAATGAAGGTTTATGAAGATTTCAGTTTAAACCGTGGTTCGATTTGTTCTAGCTGATATTGTTATAGCATGAAGATAAATAATCCTTCCGTATTTTGAAAAAAGGTGAAAAATGGAAACTGCAGAATTCACGTTTCGTGAAAGAGTAATATGTTGTTTAATAAAAATATTAAATAAAATAAATCGTTTCTAATGACGTATTTAATTTGTTTAACAATAGTATAAAATCTTTTGCAATGATGTGCTTAATTTTTATCATATGGACGCGTTTTCTGTTTTGTTTATTTAAATTAAAATGCAGTGACTACGTAATTCCGATGTAATGCTAAGTCAATGGAATCTTCAAAGCCGAAGTCCAAAAGTCATGCAAATAAAGTCTAGGTTTTTAATGTAAGTAAACAAAACTGAAAACTCGTCCGTAAATGATTAAATAAATCGCTTGACGTGAATTTAAACTTCTATATAAATGGATGCATAAAATCGTCTGCAGATATGACACATTTCCGCGGATTTCCGCTTTTTCGGCATCGAATTTAATCATTCTTGGGATCGATGCAAATCTGCATTAAAATTTTTGTTAATGTGTTGGGGGGAGGGGGTTGCTCACGCAAACAAAAACTGTGCGCCTTCTGAAAATTTTGCGTATGGCTCTAAAGCGAAAGAGTTTCGAATTCATAAGATATTGCGTAATACTGCCGAAAGCCGTTCAGCGTCCGAGTTATGTATCGACGTTTTGCCCCGCTTTGGGGTCAAAGTTTAGCATTGGGAGGAATGCTTGAAGGTTGTATTCTTTTCTTTCTCGTTTCGCCCAAACGTCTTTCGTTCCATATGTAATTTCGAATTCTGATTGGATGAAAGAAAATCATCCACGAATTTCTTCCGATCCGAATTTCGTGCGAAAAAAAGATCTTTAGCTTTCCGTGAAGGAAGTCATTTTATTTTCGCGTTCTTTTTAACATTCTTTTCTTCATTTTTGTTATTTATTTCGATTTCATTTTTTTTAGTTTTCGTTCCTTAACGTTTGTCTATCAACAGAGACATGACACATTTGTGCGGAAACGCGGGTTTCAGCGTTTTCGGCATGTAATTTTTTCATTCTTGGGATCGATGTAAATTTGCATTAAAAGTTTGGGTAATAAGGGGGGAGGGGAGGGGGTGCGCTCACAAAAGACGTGAATAGCACGCAAACAAAAACTGTGCGCCGTGTGCACATTCAAAATAATATCAGATTTGATAGATAAAAGATCAGGAAGAATGTATATTGAAACATATTCTTCAATTTTGAGTGTTAAATACAAAATGATGAACAAAAAGCAGTCTGCTTTTGAATATTTTAGGAAAAAAGATTTTTTGCGTGATGCTATTCATAGTAACGTGCAAAAATTTAAGCTCATCAGGCAAATGGTACTAGGAGGAACTTGATATGAGAAAAAAAATAAAGAAAACCCCCCAATCAAAGAAAGAGAGCAAAATTTAGAAAATGGAGGAAAATAGCAGACTGAAGCATAAATGAAAGTTTGAACTGTTAGCTCAAAAAATGAGAAACAAATGTCTTAATGATTATGTATAATCAAAAAAAGTTTTTACATGGCTGTATTTTTTAGTGAGATAATTTTTACCATAGTTTTTATTTTAACAAAACTTTATACCTAACTCATTTTTCATCCATTAATTTTCTTTTAAATAATAATTCTACAATATTTTTAATATCTCAAGCACTTTTTGTGTAAATTTATTAATTTATTGTTCAATTAATAATACTTATTTTACTTTTCGGTGTTTACGTATTATACGATTCCATATTTATGAAGTTCAGCTTTTTTTGCGTCTGCGATGTATTGTGTAAAATAACATTTTATAATATAAAAGAATAAATAAACTGTTTGCAGTGACATTGTATGAACTTGCATAGTTTTAGAAAAGTTAATAAAAATATAATCCGTTAACACTCATGTTTTGAAATTAAAAACATAAACCCAATGCAAAAAAAAAAAAGTTAGAAATTTCTGCAAGTTGTCAAAATATTTACTTATTTTTTTAATAGAACTGACTTATTTTGAGATAAAATAGTTCTACTAAATAGTAACTAAAATATAGTCTTTTTCTCACCAACAAGCTACTCACTGGTGCCAAGTAAATTAAAAGATATTCTTGGAACAGGTATAGAAACTGTGGCATTTTTAAAACTCTAATGTCATCAGAGTTAATGACTAAGCTGCGAACGCTCTAATGAAAAATAAATAACTATCTAAATACATCGCAGTAAACTCTGACGAAGAAGAATTCATCTGCAACTTCCATTTCCAAAACACACTAAGAGACATGGAAAAGATGTTTGTAACGCAATTTAGTTCTTGGAGCTCTTCATCGAAATCTTTTAATTGGTTCATTCATCTTCAAAAGAATGAGAAAAGGGGACTTTGGAATACAATTTAGTTTGGAGATAATGCAAACAGAGGAAGGACATAAATTACATTCGAATTCTTGTTCTTGGGTGGAAATTCTCTGTTGAAATTTGTTAAGATTTTACATAAGTTGAGTGTTTGTTAATATTTGAAAGAATTTTGCTGTATTGTTTTCAAACACAATACTAGAGGGCGTTCTTTTGTCAGTAGAAATAATCACTCCTGTATTAAAACGAGAAATGTTGAAAGAAAATTGCAAAATTCATATTTCACAAAATTAAGCTGCTTCTTATTATCATCTATATATTTTACTGATTCCTTTTAGTACAGTAGCGCCCAAACTTTACAAGCAAGTGTAATGTGTTTCTCTAGATTAAAATTATACATTGTTTGTGATTAGTAATTTAAATTATTTGTAACAAGTGCTTAAGTTTTTCGTATATATAACTGTATCTATATTTTCTAACTTACACTTCTGTTTTTCTTTAGGTAAGTTGCTTGCGTGGTTATTAACGCATTTTGGTTTTTATGGAAGCTTCAGTTCAGGTATAGACAGTTTTGTTTTATTATTAAAACATAAAATGAAATGACTACTGATAATGTTTTATCGTGATGGTTAGGATCAAACTAATTCGCTGAACAGAGTAGAATCTGTGCATGGTATTCAGATCCTAAAGCGATAGAACATTTTCGGAGTCGATAAAGTTTTCCTCATGACTAAAACAATATTTATGGCCAGTCGATGCGGAAATAGGTTGAGTGAATAGTTAAGGATAGTTTCAATTGATTTTAGTGGCTGGTGGATTTTTGAAGTTCTGTAAAATCGATCTAATTCCCATGTTGTTTCAATTACGTATTAAGAATTCTTTTATGAAAGTGTGAAAATATCTAAAACAATTTTTGTATTTTACTTACATCTTTCTTCAATTTAGATAACAAAATTTCGAAAAAATCTAAAACATCGAAACCTTTGTCATATTCTAATAAATAACTAAGTAGTATTTAAGTAAAAAATATCCCATCTTCCTCCTCTCTCTAGTTTAGGCCAATATTATTTAAAGTTATTGGTCCAATTCTACTATATGACAACCTTGTCATCACTATACTCTTGTTGAAGGTTTGACATCAACTCATCCAATATAACTATATAAACAGTATCTAATTTATGAAAGTTATATCCGTGTTATCTGTGCCAGGGCTTCTTATAATTTACAACTCGCATCGCCATTTAGCTGCAAAAATATTTCATGACCCCAAATGTATTTATAAATTAATGGTTATATATTAATGGTAAATAAAATGAAGTTTAATTAAATATCAATTATTATTGAATATTAATTATCAATATAAATTTTCAATAAGATATTTAAATTAAGATGGCAGTCGGCGCCATTTCTGCTTTACGGCATTAATGACTCTGACAGGAACCTTCTCTATCCAGTTTCCGGGTGTCCGGAATTCATGTGCGCAACAGAAAGCGTACTGTAAGAGGTCCTGATGTAAAGCTTCCTTATGAACATCATTCGTTTTAGCATCTGTTCTAGTCTAAGACTGTACTAGAAAGATTTTTATTTCCATAATTCCTATTTATTTCTCCTGTCCATTCCCAAAATCGAACTCCCTTCTTCTTTTCCTTCACCTAATTGGGGAATAATTTTACTTTCTTAGAACTTTGGTACGCTCAGCATATGTCGTGAACTAAATAACCGAATTGTGCGCCTACCGTTTCTTCTACTGTTAATTTGAGCCGCATGATAACGAGGCTGTTACGTTCTTAAAACCTTTTTGCACTTAGAAATATCTCGTATATTTCAATAAAACGAAAGAGAAGAGTTTCTGCTGAAAATTTCTTCTACCGCTAATTTCAGCCACACATTAACAGCGCAGTTACTCTAGTAGAACATTTGAATACTCAGAAAATCTCATGTATTTGAATATAACTAAAGTTCAGGGTTGTTCCTGCCGTTTTTTATGCCGTTAATATGATATACAGTGGCTCCCAAAAGTGTTCGTACACTTACGATTTTCAATGAAATAGGGCTTTATCCATTAATTAAAATTAATATTTCAGAATAGGTATTTAATAATAAGATCTATAATCTATTCTTAACAAAACTACATAAAATATTTTTAAAACATAGTAAAACTTTATTTTTAAGAAATCAATAATCAAAAAGTAACAAAAGCTTTATCTCACAAAAGTCTTCGTACACTTTAAAAAAATCTCTACATATTAGTAAATATTCTAATTTTTTGTTAAATTAATATTTAGTAGGATATCCTGTACCATCCACAACAGCGTTTAAGCGTTTGGGAATAGATTTCACTAGTATTTTTGTAATTTCTGCATCAATGTTCATCCAATCTTCCATCATTACTGTTTTTAGTTCGCTTTCAGTTTTAATGTCGTGTTTTCGTACTGTAACCTCCAGTTCTCTCCAAATATGTTCCATTGGGTTTAAATCTGGCGATTGAGGTGGTGTTTTCAAATTTTGTGGACAATTATAGAGACACCACAGGCGAACGTTGAGAGCCGTGTGCGTAGGATGGTTATCTTGATGAAAAAAAAAAATGTTTCCAATACCCAAATTTTAAGCTGATAATTTTAAACTGTCTTTTAAAATATTTAAATAAAAAGCATGATTCAGTATACCATCAAAAAATACAAAATTACCTAGTCCTGATGCTGATATGCATCCCCACACAAGGACACCTTCACCTCCATACTTAACTGTTCCAACTGAGAACTGTTCTTGGGATTAAGTTCCTCATTTTTTGCTTCTTCATACCATTATACGTCCATAGGAACCAAAAATGTTATATTTGCTTTCATCTACAAATAAGACATTATTCCAATACGTTTCGGGTTTATTTAACATTGATTTTGTGAAGGAAAGCATAAGCTTTCTGTTTTTCGCACTAACAAAAAATTTTCTACGGGCAGAACGCCCATTTAATTTATCTCCTCTGAGAACTCGTCGAACAGTTTCAGGTGAAATTAGAGTAGAAAATTTTTCATTCTGCAGAAACTTTTAAAGCCCTCAAACGTGTATTTTTCACAAATTTTCTAATTATAAATCTCTGATCACGTTCTGTTAACTTTGCCGGTCGATATTTTCTTACCTTATTTTCGATCCGATTTTCTTCTTTAAAGCGTTTTATCACATACTGCACTGTAGAATGGGATAAATTAACTAATTTAGCGATATTCCGAACTGATTTACCACTACTATAATGAAAAATAGTTCATTTTCGAATGCTGGTTGTTGTTTCTTGACGACTACGAGCCATCTTTGAATAATAAATGGAATATTACGGTGTAATCAAGCAAAAATTAAAGCCACACGATTTTTTAAATGCCACCACAATGCAAAAATAAAAATAAAGCGACAGACGATAATTTAAATTATGAATTTATCCGAAAATATTTCAGTGTACGAAGACTTTGTGAGATAAAGTTTTTGTTACTTTTTGATTATTGATTTCTTAAATATAAAGTTTTACTATGTTTTTAAAATATTTCATGTAGATTTGTTAAGAACAGTTTATAGATCTTATAATTAAATACCTATTCGGAAATATTAATTTTAATTGATGGATGGAGCCCTATTTCATTGAAAATCGTAAATGTACGAACACTTTTGGGAGCCACTGTATACGTTAATAGGGAAAATATTATAAACTTAGAACCTTTGTTTACTGAGAATACACCATCTACTAAATAAAATCGAAAAGAAGGATTTATGCCTACCGTTAATTTGATCCACACAAATGCGTTCTTAGAACTTTTGTAAACCCAGAATATTTCGTGTACTTTAATGAAATTAAAGAGAAGGGTTGTACCACCGTTTCTTTTGATTCATACATTAACAGGGCAATTATATCCTTAGAACCTTTGTATACTGAGAGTACACCATCTACTAAATAAAAATCAATAAGAAGGGTTTATGCCTACAGTTAATTTGATCCACACAAATAAAGGGGCAATAACTCTCTTAGAACTTTTGTATACTCAGAATATTTCGTACATTTGAATAAAATTAGGAGAAGGGTTGTGCCTACCTTTTCTTTGGATTCATAGATTAACAGGACAATTATTATATATTTAGAACTGTGTATACTGAGAATACTCCACGTACTAAATAAAATTAAAGATAAGAGTTTGTGTCTACCGTTAATTTAAGCCATACGTTAACGGGACATTATTAACCACAGTTAATTAAAGCAGTACACGTGCAAGCCGTTAAAACAACGCAAAAAATCCCCTCCGTCGCCAAAGTGGCGTTTTTTCCCCCTTCGCCCCAACACTCCGCACAAAACAAAAGACCCCATTGACGAAATTTAGACTACTTCTTCGAAAAAGACTTAGCCGAAGAAAACACAGTTGCCCCCACATTACACTCGAACCTGTCTTTCTTAAAGAGAGGGAGTTTTCATCCCCTGTCACATCTCTAGAACATATTACACAGGACGAAATTTGTGCCAAAACGCCGTAGCCGCACTTGTCTAAATACCAAACGCAACACTGCCAGCCTTTTTTTTTTTTCACTTTTCCGCTTGCTTGTTCCATGGCGGTAAAAGTTATTCTTTGTTATGTTCCACGTCGAACACAAAGCCCTTATCTTTTGTAGTCAGGGTGGAGGCCCATGAGGTCGTTTGACAAAGATGAGGTTCTTCGAATGGAGCTAGAAATGTGCACCCTGTACAGGGCTGCCAGATCGGAGGCGCAAACGAATGCCAAATTTCTTTAAAGGTGAGGCCACATAAGCCCTACTTTTGATTGTTTAATAAAAACATTAATTTTTCGCTAAATGTTAATTAAAAATGGGTTTGATTTTATTAAATCTTAAACTGCTAGTTTTTCTGAAATTTGTTCCGGAACACTCTGTACCATGGATACGGGATTTGGGATGTTGGTTAGGTGGAGCAGTGTGTGGGGGGGGGATGGCAAAATCCAGAAAGTATGTAAATAAATAAATAAAAACATCCATAAACAATAAAATGGTTACTATTTAAATTTTTTTTAAAGCCATGAATAAATGAAAAAAAAAACATAAATAATATATTTCTCTATGGCTTTACTATATTTTCATTTCAACTTTTAGATAAATTAAATCTAGTTAATATTTTTTAATGGTTTTATTTATTGATAAATAAAAATCGTGACATTTCTGGACATTTAATTCAAATTCAGAACACTTTTTTTAAACCGGGATAAATATCAGGACTAACCAGCTAATCCGGAATGTCCGATCATTTTAAAATTGTAGCAAAAGCTGAGAATTTGACATTAACTTTCATATCTTTTTTTAGAAATTAAATATAATTAAGTTTTTTAACATGAGCTATTTATTTGTAAGTAAAATTCGGGACAATCTGTGACACAAAATATAAATCCAGGATTAATTCGGGGCTGTCCCGGATAATTCTGGCCACCTTATTGAAGCAAATTCACGGTGAATAGAACGGAGTCAATTGATGCTTACGCAATACGTATAAAATGCGCAGAGTTAATTTAAATGTGGAATCTGCTGGACATCTGCTAGAGCAGTGCAGCACAGCGCAGGAAAGTACGTTTATCATGCGATAGCGACGTCACGCGAATTGTCTCTTGAATTTTCAGTTTCCGTAACTTGTGTCAGCAGACAATGGAATGCGGACTGTATAGCTTATAATTAGACTTAATAATTATTAAGAAAGCAGTAAAATTAATTTGTCAAAAAATTAAAATAACGAAAATAAGTTAAAATCAATGGGAGTGTTCTCCTATGAACTGTTTCGGAAGTTTCATTTATTGGTTTCGAAAAATTGGTATTTTTCAAAAAATTGAGATAGGTGTTGTTGCTCATTAAGCGACGATATAGTACAGTGAAAGGAATGGAGAATCGATGATCATACAGAATAGTACAGTGAAGAGAATTCGAAACAGCACCTTTGACCGAATAAAATTTGATTCAGATTTACAATATTGGTGTTTTACTATCTTTACTTGGAGTTATCGCGTTCACCAGTAAATAACCGGACGTAGCGTTGACCGGTTTGGTCTAAAATTTTATACTCATGTCCAGTTCGTAGATGAAACCAATGCCAATTCATCCATCCAGCGCGTTATTGTGTTCACATGCACACGGAGGAACGGGCAGAGAAACAGATTGTCCTTCGACGAGATTTTTCCACAATTTAATATATGTCGACTATTTTGGTATAAAGATCACATACCAAATTTCATTTGAATAGACCTTTCCGTCTTTGAACAACTGTCGTGTCTATAGGCAGAACTCCACCCAATGCGCCTGTGTCTGCAACCGCTACAATTGCTCAACCAGCGGCGGCGATTGGGTTGAAAAAGTACGGTGGCAAAAAATTTATAGATATCTAGAAGTACCCGGGAGTATTGGGGTAAACAACAAAATTCAAAAATTCAGTTGCAAACTTAGCTGACTTTCCCGGACACTAATGCTTTTTAATGCTAACTTTTAGGCAGCTAAAAAGGAATAAAAATTTAATATTTCCAGCAACTAGTAGTAGAGGGGCGACTGCTCCCTCCCCCCCCGACTCGCTGCCACTGTGGGCAACTGTCGTGCCTACATTCAGATATAATTCCCAAAGTAGTTTTTTTCCGGGGGGGGGGGGTCTAAAATGTGGAGATTCATCAAAATTTAGAAATCGAATTCTTCGCTGTTAATATAAGAGGTTTAGAAAATTAATGCCAATTAATAATTAATTAATCTAATAATCGTCATAAAAATTTCGAAAGCCAATATTTTCGAAAATCTGGCGAAAATCTCCAAAATTTGGCCTTAAAGGGCCAATATGGCAACCCGGACTGCCCGGATATATTTTTGCCCTTTACCCTGTTCAGGTGACATTGATACTATCTGCGGAGTTGATTCATTGGACGCCAGATGGCGCATTGATTATGTTGAGAGGTGAGTTGTAGCGTGGAATTATTTAATATAGAAAGGGGCCCTCTCGATTGCTGATCGGGGAGATATGAACCTTTTCATGTCGGTGGGTTGTAAATTGAAAGTTTGGGTGGCCTTCACTGAAGGAGATTGGTATTTCTCTTTTTTCAGAGGCACACAACACTCGGGATAAGGCTTGTTGACAAAATTGAAAAGGGTCGCATTGAATGAGCTTCTAGGAGTGTTATTGAGAGTGGGTCAGTGTATATTTTACGAAGAGTTGAATTAGGTTGGCCATTTCACTATGTGTAGCGGTACATTTTTTTGGCAGAACTCAGGAATTTAGAATGTATGATTTGCCCGCTGCAGTGATTTCGGAAAGATTTCCGATTAAATGAAAAGGAGAAATCAATGTTCCAGTAACACTTCTGAAGTCGTTCAGCTACTTTTGGAACTGACTTTAAACTCAAGTGTTAGTCATTTTTCAGGTTTCAAAATAAAATGTTATGAACATAAAATTATATTTATTTTTTTATTACTTTCAAAATCTTTCCTTTGCATTTTATTTGTCTGTTACTCTTTTTCATTAGTCTTAATTCATTTTGCTTTTACTTTTTACTTATCTGTTCATTTTTCTTCACGCCAAATCCACACCTTTATACCTACAATGGCATGTCTAATCCGTGAATAGAATTACGGAATTTTGGATATTTAAATCTATAAATTCAGTCAAAGTAGCAATTAATTTAAAGGAAGATAAGCACTTGAACACGCTTAAGTATCTTAGATTATTATTATTAGTGTCATTCGTTTTCCAATTAGTGTCATTCGTTCTGAAATGATCTCTTCCATTTTAGATCTCATTTAGGTCGAAAAAAAGCATTTTTGGAATGATGCCTTTTCTGTGAACACGAAAACTCAGACACAAAGAGCTAGAAGGATGAAACTCGGTTTGTGGTCTTTGACATCTAAGTTTTGTACGTAATCCGTGTGAGAAATCTATCTGTGAGCTCTTCGGCATGTGAATGCGGTTACGCTATGAGATACATGGATGGAATTTGGCGTCTAGTTTATCACTAGAATTATAAATCTGTACAAAATGTTATATCAAATCCATCAACGGGTTCACTGTCTGTCTGTCTGTCTGTCTGTTCATTTGTATCTGAACACTGCAACCTAAAATACCCAAGGAGCTAAATGAATGAAATCACGTATGTGTTCTTGACATCCAGATTGTTAATATGTATCAAACATTGATTCTGATCAGTCAATTTCGAGCCAAATGCGCCAAAAATCAGTCAATGTCATTTTAGAGTTGTTGCCCCCGAGAAAGTTCTTCTGATGAAAAAAATTACATGGGGTGACGTCAAGGGAATAAGCTGGTTGTGGAAGTACCGGAATGTGACGTTATGGCAGGTAATTTAACACCAGGAGGGACCTGTAAACCGGTGCCTTGTCGTGATGGAACACCCACGACTTGGCCCTTCCCGCGAAGGGAAGTTTTGAATGCCTGTAATCACGAGCTACGTGCATGCGCTGTACGTATTTGAAGTGGACGAAACCTATTTTGTTTAGTTGGTCACATACACATATTGCTTCTCGCTTGTCCAGCAAGTTCCGTAACTTTTTGAACGTAGTAGTTTGTATTTATGTTTTAAATTACAAAAAACTCATTTTAAGAAAAGGCAGAGATATAAAATAATGTTTTAATTTCAATTTTTTAATCAAATTTTTACGACAAAGGGGAAGTTTTAAATGTAATAACGAGCATGCGCTGTACGAATTTGAATTGCATGAAATCATGCAATCTGTTCTGTCTAGTCAGTCACGTGATACTCTTTGCTTGATCAGCTGGAAATGGCATAATTCATTTATATTTGAAAACATTTTAAAAGTTCTGGAACTTTTTGAATGTAGTTGTATAGGAACCGTCAACTCTCATCAAAAGAGGTAAAAATTCCAAATTGGCCTTTTACTTTTTTAAGAGGCAAATCAAAAAACCTCATTACATCACTGAATCTCTCTCAAGATCTTCACTCCCCTCCATTGCAATCGATTTAAAAGACAGATAAAAAGTCATTTTCTTCTCGAAAGATTCGCCGATGTCTCATCAGGAGTGCAGAAACTTGTACTCTCTCTCATCTGGAATGTTTTCAACCTTTTCTCTGATGGCTTTTCCCTTCGCACTCCAAACGATAGTTGGGGGAAACGTCTTTAAAAAGAAACCACCTTGCCGTAAGAACTTTATTACGGAATCGCGTGACTTGGGTGGCACTTTGGAATGCAGTTGACTGCTGTGAAATCACCAAATGGGAATTATAACGGAAAATGTTATCTAAATGATCGAATTCCAGAGAGGGAAAGTTCGAGTGGTTGTTAAAGTAACGGTGTCTTCTGCCCGACAGTCTGGCAAAATTGTCTTTAAGAAGCATGTAGCGAATTTGTTTCAGTGTGATGAAAAACTTTGATAAATGTTTGATGCCAGATCTATCAGTATATAACTGGATAACTTTTAATCTTATTTGTATCAATAAATTCAGTTACTTCGTGTGAAAAAAATAGTTAAAATTAAGATATCTTGCGTGTTGTGTAGTTTAGGTCAGCGGTTCCCAACCTTTGTTTCTTGATGAAGTGATGGCGATTTATCTTCTCTTCCAACCTTGATGCTGCTTTTTGACCCCCCCCCCCCCAGGGCCTCGGTAGCCTAGTAGTAGCCTCGGAGCCAGAGGGTTCCCAGTTTCTAAACCCGATTTCATTGAAGTTCCGTATGTGGGCCTGTTGGATGGGAATGGACGGAAGCTGGTGTGGTGCGGAAATTTGGAGAGGGGGTGTCTGATCCGGTGTCGTCCTCGTCATCTGACCGCGATTCAAAATGACGAGGTCCGTCCCAATATAGCCCTCGTGTTGCTTCAAAACGGGATGTTAATATAACTAAACTAAACTTGAGTGCCCTCTGCTGTCTCATCCCGCGTCCCTCCAATCAATAATAATGTTAACGGATTACGTTAAGAGACGAGGTTTAGTGATGTAATACGACTCAAATTGACTTAATAACATTTATATGATTTATTTTTGGTTTTCCATTTTATTCAATTTTTTTATAATAATATTAGTTTCATGTCCTGAAAAGTGAAAAGAGAAATGTCGCATTAATTTATAATGCGAAGCTATTTAAGTGGAAGACAATTTCAATGCGATCCTTGAGCTTGTCTCTTGGAGCTGAATTTTGTAAGATTCATTTAAAATGAAAACAGGTATAATCTCACGTTTGTAGCTGTGTCAAGCTTACAGCGATATTTGTTATTAATATACGCATGAAACGAGATGCTCTTTCCACGACCACGAGCATGTTCGTGAAAAGTATCAAATATTTTATTTCTTAATCTGATTTCTTGGTGCTCTTCTTTCACTGCTACCTAGTATGCTTTCGACTTGCGTGACTTTTAATTAAAATCTTTCTCTCTCTTTTCTTTTTTATTTCAATCCCTTGTATTTAACTGTTTAACCAATATTGCTTTCGAGCACCCCTAACTGGTCCGCCGCGCATCCGCAATGGTACGCGTATCACTGGTTGGGGATCTTTTGTTTAGACAGTTTAAAGCCAGTTTTAAAGTAACATGAGGGTTATTTTTGGGACAAACCTCGTCATTTCGAACCGTTGTCAGATGACGAAGACGGCACATGGACCGGTATCTCCCACCCTCCAAATTGCAAGCTCCACATCTTGTGAGATTATCACGCGATGTTTTTAATGTGAATTCATCGTTATATCTTCCTGTTTTGAATTGTTAAGATAGCAGGAGACAAAAAAACCGTTTTCAGGGCATTAAGCTGATATTTTTCAAGGAAAACTTCTGAATGGAATAAACGAAAGATACCAAGAGACGTGAATTGTCAGTTTAAAAGTCTTTTGGCTTAGAGTATTATGCGGAACACAAAAAGAAACATCAGATACTCTGAAAAAAATAATAGCAAGCGTTGTTTGAAACTAAGTTAACTTAGGCCATTTATCATTAATGATTTCTCCTACCGTCTTTCTGTTGCAGAAGAAAGATGAGTATCGTGATGTAAAATCTGCTACTACGTACGGGGCTTAAGGAATTGAATGTTGCTACTTAACTTTGAATGAGGCGTTGTTGTTTACCACTTGAATAATGGAAATGTTAAAACAAATAATTACTATTAATTCTAATGGTAAATTGATTTTCTATTGAGTATATTCGCATGGGTAAATGTTTCTAAAGTTATATATATCAGAAGCAGAGTCAAACTCCGTAATTTCTAGAAGGCAACCTAGTGCTGTTTTTTTTCATATATATATTCCTAACCATAAGCATTTGATTTATGACTTTTGATAATCGCAATTTGTAAAAGCGAGAACTGAATTATTTTTATATTTCTAGAACAATTATCACGTTTCCTTATGTATCATTAAATTTCTCCATTTGAAAGAAACAAGACGTATCATTTGTTAGATTTCGATGGAATGGTAATGGCAATTTTAAAACTTTTATCTGCAATCAATTTCTTTCTTAGAAAACAAATTATTTCTAGAGTTTAAACTTTGATATGGTCATGTTCTTATTTCCAGTCTAATATTTTTCTACAACTTCCATGACGGATATATACATTATCTTCTCTTCCATCAAAACCATTTAGGTTATTTCTATGGTTTCTTTTATGGGACTACTATTGTTCACTGTTTATAATTTTCACCTCATTTTATATCTTTGCGTTTCAATTTATTTGTTGTGATGCATGATATCAAGTGGATAACTTTTTTCTACGTCCTGATTATTTTACTTTTCAGTAAAGGTCAAGTTCTAAAATTCTTTTCTGTTAATTTTTTTGTTAGTTATAAAATATTTTTTATTATTAGGCTTAAATCGTTTGATACATCTTATAATTCTGTATACAAATAAATTTCTAAAACTATCTATTAAAATAATTCTTACTTGCATAGTTATCTGATTACTAAATTATTTTGTACGGTTATCATTAAATTAATAGAATTGGATTTCATTGAAAACTAATTGCAACTCTAAAATTTGTGGAGTAACTATGCAATCTTTAAATTACATTACTGTGGTTTCAGACAAAGGTAAATTCTAAAAAAAAAAAATTTTAAATGTTGAAATTTCGCATGATGATATTTATACCTAAAACTAAGCTTGAAATAATTTTTTATTCGTTCAGTAGTTTACTTAGACCATATTCTTGTGTGTTACCATGTAAATTATAGAATAGTTAGCTTTTCACTGAGAATGATAGAGTAGCTATAACTTTAAAATCTGTAGCAACCATGTAAGTTCTTGAAATTACATTTATCTTGGTTCATACATTTTAGTTCATCACCGAAAACTCACTTAGCTTTTTAGTTCTTGTAAAGCCCGTGTATAAGCTGTTCGATCGGAAAAATAAACAATTGTAAAGTTAAATATTTAAATTCCAAAAAACTCTATTATTTCCATAAGCTTTTCAATCCTTTTTACGATATTCTTACTAATATTGTATCTTCGTTCAAATTTCACACAATGAACCTGTACTTGTTTGCATGGTGCAACAAATTACTGCAGCAACTAATAATCTTTCCACTTAATAGGCTTCTTGTGTCATTTGATTACTGATCAGAGATGGCAATTGACTTATAATCTGTGTGAGGAATTGATTGGCTCTTACGACGTAAACACAGTCGTTTTTTCCGGACTTTCCGTATATTTGACGGTTTAAAACTGTTTGTTGACAAAACGAGTTTTTTTCTCGTTTCCGCTCGCCATAAACGGTTAAAACCGTCAGTTCAAATTTCTATTTTTTTCGTCATATTGGTAGTTGCTTTCCGTATAGGCTTTCCCTTTCTTAAATGTAATTTTATCATTCATTTCAGGTTTGTTAGCAGGGTTCCATCTCGCTATTGTTTACACATGCTGGCGTAACCTGTGTACTTCATGAACGCTAACCCTAAAACACGTGTTCTGGCAATAGTTATTTTACACCACTAGCGACGAGCTAGTGACTTAAAACTCAAATAGATTATTCTTACTTCATTTTCTGAAGTCTCCGGTGGTTCAGCTGGTAGACTGTTCCTTTTGCTCTCTGAACGCGGTTTCGATCCCCGGCTCGGAGGAGTTAGAAGTTTTGTCACCATCTTGCATCGAAAATCGTCCAAAGTAAGTTCAATTAAAATTATATTAATTAAACTATGACAAATAATAATTAAAGCCTATGATTAATTAATATTCCCTAATGTGATGAGTGCACATTTCAACTGACAGGAAGGAGAAAACAACTCAACTCAGTCGTGAGCGTCACTTACCAGCACCGATGACTTAATTTTTCGGAAAACTTCATCCCACGGTAAAAACACGTTGTATACTGATTTACTCGTAACTTTACGGTTTCTGCGCACAACCAACCCAGCTGCCGGTTTAAAAACCGTAAATTTTACGGGATTTTACAGTGTACTCAGGGTGTTGTGTTACTTCCATGACATGTTCCTGGAACCGATTACAAAGGAAATGAGATGATTGTTAGGACATGAGAACATGCCAAGGCGTTTGCTTTGTTATTTGACGTTCTATGTGTCATTGTATAGGAAGGTTCTGGCTCTGTCTTTAATAAATATGTAGGGAAAGTGGGTAAACGGATACCTAAAGTTTGAAGCCTGCTGGATAAAACTATTCGACATTGTCAAATTTACTAAAATATATTTATCAGAGTTTAATATATCTTTCAGAAAGTCACAGTTTCATTACTTTTCAACACCTTTTGAAGTAAAGTCAAGTATCCTGCCTACCACCCCACTATGAGGTAAAACGGACACATGTTAACCCTTGTGGGAAATTAGGGAAACTAGATTTTCAGTGGAAAGTAGCTTATTTTTTTTATTTATGCATTACCCTAAGATTAAACAATTTTCTAAGATTTAACAATAGTTACCGTAGTTGACAATTTAAGAATAAAGACAATTAGTTTAAATATAGTAATAAGTAAGTAAGAATAGTAATAATTCACATAACGTAGTTGTCTTCTTTATTCTCCGCTCCACTGCAGATTTAATGGACTCATTTAGGTATTTTTTGTAAGACTGCTTTGCAAAGCATTGGTTCTTCATAATTTTCTTTTGATTGTTTTGTTTGAGGTTTTTTTCTGTTTTTTGAGTCACCACAAAACAATTTCACTTCTTTAATAGAATTTTTTTTCATTTTCTCTTTTCTTTTTTCTTCTAACTGTTGGAAATTCTTTCCATCAGATCGTTTGACACAAAGGTCAAATAGGAATGTCCTCACAAACTACCAAACTATCTCACAACGTAAGAAAATCCACTTCGGTCGGCATCTGCGCTTCCCATCCCGATTACCCGGCGCAAGAGAATCATAAGAAACGAAAGAACAGCGCAAATATTGGAGTAAAATCCGTATCTTGGATAGGTACACCGTAAAAAAAATTCTAAAATAGAATAAAATGATCAATTGGGTTATAAGATTTTCGAGTAACATGGTTCCACTAGAAATATCCTCTTACATTCCCCAAATGGTTAAAAAATAATACCAAAATGGGTTTATGAAGAATTTGAATGGTGAAATTTTTGGTTCATTTTGATATAGAGAAACTCAATATAGGTTTGTTGCACAACCCAAATTGGAATTTAAATATACTGAAATGGGTATACTAAAACCCAAATTGGTTTCCTTCAACAAACCACAGCTGGTTCTCTGTGTATCCGAATGGACAAAATTTCACCCATTTTGAGTTCTTGATAAACCCATATTCAATATTGTTTTTAATCATTTTGGCCCAAAGAGGATTCTTCCACTTGGGAACAATGCTGTCCAGAAATCTTTACAACCTACCCGGGTCTTTTTTTTGTAAAATTCTGTTTAAGATATCCTGAATTTATTATTAAGAATATCATCATCAATAACGTTTTAAGCAGTATTATAAAGAATATTAATATTCATCAAACAAATATAAATCTCCACTAATAATTAAACTAAGAAAAAAATTAACAAGTGACGGTACTCTTAAATATGAATTTTCCAAGTAAAAAGAAATAAAAATCTAAAGAATTTTAGGCCAGAATCGAATAAATTATTTGCAATTGTGAGAAAGGCAGTGAAACAATAATAAAATACAGTTATATTTTAGCCTTGGTAAATTTTTTCCAGAAATACAACAGGTTTCTAATTGTCTACTTGAGTTTATCTACCCTTGAATAATCCAGAATTCCTTGCCATGCAAACTTATATTTAAAAGCAAAATCCTGAAAAATATACTTTCCATTAAGCAAAGTTAGACTAAACTGTAATCTGTACATTTTCTGTCAGAAATTAAGCTTTCAAAATATCTTATATATTAGTTATTTATTTCCCCATAATTTTACTCTTGTATATTTAAATTGTTAAATAGGCAGTATAATACTTAACATTTTAATTTTACATTAATACTACAAATTTACAGGTTATTTCCTTCTGGTTAAATAAGAAAAATGGAACAAACCTGTTAACCATCGGATTTCACAGATATATATCACTGTATATATAAAGCAATGAATTTTTAGGTTATAATTTATTCACAGTAAGAACAATAATAAAACAGAACAGCTGTGGAATATTATGTATTTTTTAAGATTATTATTTTTAAAATCAAATATAAAAATATCTCAAGATGTATAGCATGTTCAATTTATTCATGATCTGAACTCTATTACACAAATAGTTTTATCAAACATTTGTTCCTGCTTGTCAAAATTGAAATTACTTTAAATAATTTACCATAGGGGGAGACTCGGGACAATGGTACTAAAGGGCAAGTTTACACACGGCTTATTTCCACATACCAATGGTCGGGGCGCTACATGTCTTTTCAGAAGAAGAGTCTCGCCTGCTACTACCACGCAAGTTTGTCAGTCTTGAAAGTGGATTGTGAAGTGGACAACTTGCTTTGGATTTTACCATTTTAGTAAATTTATACCCTTACTTATTGGCTTTTAATAGAGCTCGTACTACGGAAGGTTATAGCTTATTATGGATTATCCTCTTAGGCTGTTCTTTGGTGGTTATTTTAAGCCATTGAGTTGATTGCCTTTATTTGTGAATAAAGTTTATGTGAGGGGAAAGTTTATAAAAAAATGGCGATGGGGTAAGTTTATTGACATAGCGCATGGGGCATGTTTACACAGTGTAAACTTGCCCCACTGGCCATTTTTTTTTTTCATAACTGGCACACAATTTTGTTATAACTGACTCAACACCTGAAGATGTGAGGCCATTTCAGCCAAGGAAAGAAGCAACAGAGGTAGAAAAGGCAACATCAGCCACAGATACACCTGTAAAAAATGCTAACAAATATAGAAGGAGAAATCAATTAAAAGGAAATCAGCATCAGCCCATCATACTCATGTTCCCCGGTCAGTAAGCTCCACTAGAACACGTTATATAATAATGAAAACAGTGTGAATAAAAAATTTAAGAATAAGAAAACCCTGTTCTGAAAAGAAAACTGGGAAATTTCAAGTAAAAGAAACAAAACCAAGAAAATTTTGATTCTGATGTATTGATGTAAGTAGCTAGGATTAAATTAAAACGTTAAACAAAACTGGCAAATTCCAATGTTAAATTTAGTCTATTTAATATATATATATATATATATATATATATATATATATATATATATATATATATGTATGGATATCATCAAATCAATTTTGGGTACTGAAAAAAATAACAATGATAATAAGTACCCAAGCTATAATGATATATTTCACCCACCTTATCAGACCTGAAAACCTAGCTTACTATTAAAAAGTCAATTTGCATATAGTAATACAATGCACGTTGTGAAGCTCCAAATAAAAAAATTTAAAAAACAGAATCGAACTAGAATTTTAATTTTTTTTGTTTATTTAATAATTGTAAAGATTTAGATTAACTGATGATTGATTTACAAATGAAATATTTTAATAAAGATGCACACAAAAAAATGACTAAAGAACAATTCACATAAAATCACAAATTGAAATAGCTGCAGCTTTTTTTAAAAAAAAAGAAAACAAAGACAATAGCGCAACATCAAAAACTAAATTTTTTCATATAAAGAAATTTTAGCTCCATAAATTTTAGAGCTAGAATGGAAAAACAGGTGAAGTCGTATTTCTCCGTCAGACCAGAAGTTGAGAAATCAAATTATCGAAGTATACATAATAGGGCCTTATGTTGCCCAATAATACCGAAGATTAGGACGCACTGATATTTAGCCAGTTTGTTGGCTGTCATGCTTCACATTAATATTTGCACAATAACATTATTGGCGATGATCCATGTCGAAAAGAAGCACTGAAGAAAACGTTGAAGGCTTACACGCCTTGTATTTATTTTTTTTATCACATATATTGGCTGACGTCCCATACCGCACAAGAACTAGCGATTTTTTTTTGCCAGAATTTTTATACTTATCTTTCAAAAGAACACGACTTGTAGGAAATTTTTTTCACACAAAAATGATACTGCAGATTACCACCACACCTTCCATTCTTCAGAAAAAAAAAACTAAAAAGCCCCCCAGAGGCTCCAAAGGCCCCAGCCCGCAGCAGCCGCAAAAAAAAACACCACAACCGCACGTTCAGCCCATCACACAAAAAAATTTTAAATCATAACGGAAAATGATTCCAGATACAGACGCCCAAAACCTGATTACGCCAAATTCTACGCGAAAACAAGATGGCGAAGAAATAATCCGTTGCAAAATTTGAATTTAAAATTAATAAAGTTGAAACCTAATGGAAACAACAACAAAAAAAGTTAAGACAAATACTATTTAAATCGAAAACAAAGTAAATAATTAAGAAAAATTTAGATAATTAAAGAAACGGCTAAAATTATCGTTTGAATTTCAAAAATTGTTAAAGATGCCACAAGAGAAGAAAGAAACTTTTAGTGGCGAAGAATTAAATTAATTAAAAATACTGACAAAACCGAAAAAAAGATGTCGATGCAATATTTGCAATCTAACATGATGACGATGAAATCCATACGAAGAATCAAGATCTTATGAACAGTGGGTACAATTCACCGAATGTAAGAGGTGGCCTGTTGAGACTGTATTACCAATGGGACCCAAAATATTTGTTTGTATAAATTGTGAGGAGTAATTTTGAAAACTAATAGATTCACCGTAATTCTTTTTATAATATTATTATGCACTTTTGAAATAAACTAGTTTCTTTGTATTTAATTTGTTGTATTTTAAGCACTGTAAGCCTCATATTTAATCATTTTGGTGGTGTAAACGTGCTCATAGTAAATCCTGTCTCTGTGATCAGCAAGTTTACACAGATGAGACATCATGGTAAAGAAATGGTATACTGCTAAAATATAATAATTTAAAGTATTTAAAAAATATACACTAGGTGCCTTAAAGTCTAACTAATTAATTGGTAAAGAAAATGAAAGACATACTTTAAAGCCCTTAAAATAGAAAAAATAAAAGTTAAAAAAGGTGTAAACCTGCCCGTCTCCCCTTACCTGTGTAATAAATTGTACCGTGATTTTATTTTTTTCGTCAATCATAGAAAACATTACACATTCAGACAAACATTTATCACAAATTTCATTTATTTTATCGAGTAATAAAGTTACAAATTCAACTGTTTCAAAACAATCTACAGCACCACTGTTCATTTCGTAACTTTGCTTCCCAAACATCTGTCTAAATGGCGTAGCTTATCAGTTGAAGGCAAGACTCTGGCCCTGCAGCACCATGTTAAACACCCAGTAAGTAGCCAACAGCAAAAGAATTGATTTGATTGGACACTTTTCAGAAAAGGCTGCAGTTCCTGTCCACATAGGCAGTACATATATTTTCTAAAACACTTCCCACAGGATTAAGCGGGAGGATCAATTCCCAACTTCATCCAAAGCTGGTATTTCTTCCCTGTAAAAAAAATAGCATTTTTTTATACTCTTAGGGGTCGCCCCTGCTCGCTAAAGCTCGCCACCTCCCCAGAAGGATTTCACAGGTTGTCTCCAGGTTTGCTACGGAATCCTGTCAGCTTCTGCCTGCTATAATGAAGACACTGTGTGTCCTAGAAGTTATTCTAAAATCTTTCATATATATATATGAATCAGTTTTATTTTGCTTCTGATGTTTAACTTAAATCAGCACAGAATAAAAATTTTAGCCCCAAAAAAAGATATTTTTCTTTCAAATAAACTTGCAAAGTAAAGCTGATTTCCTTTTAATGCTTTCACCTTAATAACGAAGGAATAAAATTTTGGCCCTGAAAAGGCCGTTTTTATATAGTGAAAGCACTGTGAACCTCCCATAAACACAATTAAATATTTTACATTTTGGAGCTATCACAGAAACAGATTCAAAAGATTGTGCTGTAGAAAGCAGGTATATATATATTCACAAATTCCTATATATAAAATAATAATATACAACATTGAAACAAATTAAAAATGTAAAGCAAAAAAAAATATATACTGACAAATCAATCAACCACACACAAACTTCCCACTCAAACACAGTTAAATATTTCAATATTTTGAGCTACCACAGAAACAGATTCAAAAGATCGTGCCTTACGAAACATAAATTGTACGAAAGCAGGTATATACATATTCAATACAATCATATATGTTAATAGATACAACATTGAAGACTTGTGCTCTGCTAAAAAAATTGTATCAAAAGCAGGTATATTCAACCACTCAGATATAAAATAATATACAACATTGAAACAAATTAAAAATAATGCAAAAAAAAAATATTAATTGACAATCAATCACAGAAAAAAAACTTCCTCATATAAACAGTTAAATATTTCCACATTTTGGCTACCACAGAAACAGATTCTAAAGATCGTGCTCTACGAAAACATAAATTGTACGAGCAGGTATACATATTCAATACATTCATATATAAAATAATATACAACATTGAAGACTGTGCTCTACGAAAAAATTGCATCAAAGGAGGATATTCAATCCAATTCCAGATATAAAATAATATGCCAACATTGAAAACAAATTAAAAAATGTAATGCAAAAAAATACACTGACAATCAATCACAGAAAACTTCCTCATAAACACAGTTAAATATTTCACATTTTGAGTACCACAGAAACAGATTCAAAAGATTGTGCTCATGATAAGCCAACATAGAGTTGTCCATGACTAAAAACAGGCTCATTGAGCACCAAACATATCTTTTCAAAAGTTTGGCCTTGCGACTATTAATTGTCATGGAAAAGGCTAAAACGAATGGGAAATTGTATACGTTTAAATTTGAAAAGGCATGTTAGTCTGAGATGGAATCAAAGGGATTTGGAGAATGAGTAGAAACGTTCCCTGTACTATCAATGGATTTTGCCTGAATAATGTTTTTTTGTTGCACTTGTGGATAATTAGCGTGTACCATTGCATAACTTTAGAGGAGCTAAATTCTCTCAACAGCATTATAATGCTACCTATTTTCAACTTTGACATTCAACTGGTTTGTTTCATATGAAAGTGCCAAAAGAATTTAAAATTCTTCAGAGTCGTCAATTCGATCTTGAGGATCTTCACTCATGATCATATCAACTGCTTTATAAACAGTTTCATTTCCTCAAGTATAAATTCCGTCACTTTATTGTTGATTTCATGGATCGCTCATTATTAACAGTAAGTGAGAGCTTGATCTTTAAGCTCCTGTGGGGGTCACACTGGAAAATCTTATGTCACTGTACAATTGATGTATAGTCTGTATTGAAGAGTTGCATTGCAAAGGCAACTGAATCGTTGAGCCACTTTTTTTCTCCAATGTCCAACAACCAAGCACCAAAATCCTTTCTTCAGATTCAAGGGCACTCTATATTTTTTGTCTGTCGATATAACTTATGAAATTCTCAACCAAAGAGCGTGTTGCCTTCGGCGAGCTGGCAACAGTTAATGTTCTTGAACCTCTTAAAATCACTGGAAGAACTCTTTGGTGAAAATCAACCCAGTAGAATGATTCCTGTCTCAAACGGTTCTTACATTTTGTGAGACTTGTAAAAAGTTCCATCAACAGCTAAGAAAGCATGAACATGTGTCATGGGTGCTTCCATCCACACACAATTGACCTTTGTTTCAGTTTACATGTCGCTTATTTTGTATTAGGGCTCCTCAACTGCAAGTAGATGTTGCATTTAAATCAATTGAATCTTATCAGAATGGGCTGTTCTCTCCTTATTAATAGAGCTGCAGCAATGGCCTGTAGATGCAACAGGAATAACATCATCACCCCTACCATGTATTGTGTGAAGTTGAATAAACAAAAGTTTTTCCTGTCCCAGCAGGACCATCTAAAAAAAAATAACACTTGGGAGTATCTTCAGCGTTGTTGTACACTGCACTTTAATAAGATTTCCACAAATATTCCGCTGTTCACTATTTAACTGCATAGTATAACCATTAGCTTTAGCCTGCTCTTCCACAACATCAAAGTTCGCTCTCCAAAAACACCTGCAGGCAAATCTACAGTTGGTAGATGCAGTTTCTTTTGGGAGACTTCAATTCAGATGTAATCAGTTCCTCAATATTCGCAAGTGCATAGTGAGGTCCAGTCTTCAGAATAATGATGCACAAAGTGAAACTTGATGCTGCACCCATAAATCTGGAACATCCTCCACTTCTCCAAAGGCCAAATCATTGCGAACAGCATGCGCAACTGTCTCGAGATTGAAATTACAGTAGCGTCATTCAAAGCATCATGCCATTGCTGGTCACTCCCTGAAGAAGTCCATACCTGACATGCTTGTTAAATGTAATGCATCTTAATCCATTTACAGTCAAAATATCATTAAAACTAATGGCCCAGACTTGCGCAGTAGTAGCATCCGCAAATATACCTCTCAGTATTCAGTATACTAACTACTGGCAGTCTCCCACAACATTTGTCCACCACGTTGTCGCTTCTTCCAATTACTTTGTGGTACTCTTATCAAAACATATAATATTGTGGAATATCTGAGTAAGAAATGTTGTGAGCTCAAGGATCATTTTTGCTTAGTTCAAACCATGATGTTAGTGTTTGTTTTTTCTTAAAGCAGCTCGTTCAATTGCTTGGGCTTCTTGACCTGTCTTGGTACACAACTGGCTGCTGCTGTGGTAAATGCACAGCTAAGCGCACTACAGTGTGGGATTTATGCGACAAATTAAATTCATTTAAACGCCACATGGTTTGTGCTACCAACATACCTACCTTCAACAAAACTTAAAATTTCATTTCCATGATCCAGAGCAATTCTTTTGTATTTTGACCGAGGCTGCATCATGTCCCTTTGTATACATATTTATATAAGTATTTGACTTTTAATTGAGGCAATAAACCTCAACATTAATATGTGCATTACTAAATTTTTTTACAACCAAAGATTATATGGGACAACCCATCTGTTATCGATGGAATATTTCCCACTTGGACAGCAATACGTAACTGGGAACGAAGTACAGG
>BGPR01000324.1:239376-291284 GCA_013235015.1 Araneus ventricosus
CGACAAAATTATCTTTAACTAAAACTTCTCAAAATGTTTTGCAAATCTATATTATAAATTAAATTATGTCAAACAATATGTGTATTGTAAAAGTTGTCACAAACATCTAAAATAAAACTGCAATTGATATTTCGCTAATACATATTTTCTAACCTTGCAGACAGATCTCATGACAATAAAATTACAGACACAATCACTTGTTATTCATCTTGTTGCACACAAGATAAATAACAAGTGATTATCATCTCCAAAACAAATCTGAACTATGATCAATTACTGATGACTGTCAAAATTAAAATTACTGTTCAGGACTTGTGTATCAAACTTATGGTTTTAATTAAACAGTCTCTGCAAACATTTAAATTCAAGTATTCAGTTATCTGACTGGGGAGGCAAGGCGACTTCCTTCGGTTTCATTGGCTTTGATCATCTCACTTCGTCCAATTGGATCTTTTCACAATGCGGCTGGATCAGGCAAAGTGCTTTTCAGCGGATGTCGGAACAGTTCATTTCATCTGCGGCATTTGAGGGTGTCTCAGGTACCAATTCAGTGCAACTGACCAACATTTAGAGAGGTCCAGTCCCTCGTTATTTCGTCCAACTTTGGTTCAACTTCCTTTCGTGGGCGGCTCTTGTCAGGTGTAGCTTTCAGCAGGGGCTCCTTCCTTCTCGCTCTCGGGCACTTGGGCCTGGTTTGAGAAAGAGCGATGGTGCCGGCGCTGCATGGCTGATTACTCCATCTTAAGACCTCGAACAGCCATCATGCCACCGGGTATGCTCTCCTTTCTTCACATATAAAACAGCTCTGGGACAGTGTAGTCTGCAGCATAGCTCGCTACATTAACTTCATCTTCCTCTTTAAAAAATCTTTCGTCTACCCTAGAATTGTGCAAATCTTCCTCGCCTCCACCAAAAAAAGTCCTCCTCTCACTCGCAAACACTGCCATTTTTAATGGCCCGGGGACTCGCCAAGTCCTCGCCAGCAATGCCAAATTCGAATATAGAGAAAGGCTCAGGGAGAATTAAATTTTACGCGCCAAGAGAAGCCAAATTAGCCAAGCACTTCACAAGTGGTTAGGGCACGCGTTTAATCGCTGTGCAAGTAATCAACCAGAATGAAGCTCCGCGTAGCTGCAATCAATCAAAGAATTTTCCTTTAACTCTTTCGATACGGGAACTTCCCAAACGTCCCTTCAAGAAGAAGACGGCGGCCGTCCGAAACGTTCAAATATCGCTGCGAAATTCCCACCCCCTTTCATTTAGTGTGATTGATTTCAACCCCGCTGTGCGCGCTTTCTTCGTTAGAGTGGCTTGCCCAGATGAGTTAGGGAAAAAGGGGGGTTTCTTAGAATTCGGAAAGTGCCAGCTGTCATTGTGGTTTTAGAGGGGGGAAGTGAATTGCCCTTATCTTTGAAAGAGGAACTCGGTCGTTCCCGTATTGCGAGCTCCCTTTATTCCAATTGTCTTAGTAATCAGAGGGTTAATTGGGGAAAGGGCTTAACTTTACGAAATTATGGCGACAAACTGCCACCGTGGAGAGGAAAGAGGGGGGCGTGTCCTGCCAGATGGTCAAGAAAATAGTGGACAAGCGTTTCCGCCTGACCAAGAGAAACCGCTGTTCTAAGGAGATTCGAATCTCAAAAACAGGTCAGAGGTCAGCAAAGAATGCACATATTTCCACTCTGGAAAGGCAACCAGTGACATCGAATTCTTTTTGTAACTTCCCGAAAGGACTCGGTGTGTATTGAAACTGAGAAGTGTGGATTTGATAATTGGGTTCAAAACACAGAAACACGTGCAGGAAAAGGGAAGGAAAAACAACTGTGAATTTGTTTTCGCTCTCTCACCATGAGTTGCAAAATATCAAACAGTGTTCTAATATAGTACATAAGTTTTAAATATTAACATTTAGGATTAAAATAAAATGTGGATTTTTAAGTAGAAATTGATTTAAAATAAATGATGATTTAAATATTTTTAATTAGACACAGAAAATTATTAATAATTGGGATTAAAATAAAATGTAGATTTTTAAGTAGAAATTGATTTAAAATAAATGATGATTTAAATATTCTAAATTAGACACAGAAAATTATTAATAATTAGGATTAAAATAAAATGTGGATTTTTAAGTAGAAATTGATTTAAAATAAATGATGATTTAAATATTTTTAATTAGACACAGAAAATTATTAATAATTAGGATTTAAATAAATGTGGATTCTTAAATATAAAAAGTAGAATTTGTTGAAATTTGAATCTATTTATAAAATTTGTTTGTTAGTGAGCAAGTACAAAAAGAATTTAGTCATTTCAACATGACACTGCTTTCAGATAAAAACAAGAAATCATGAAAGCATATTTTCTTAAAGTATGTTTATTTGAAATGAAATTCTAATTCCACATTTTTAAATGGCATTTTATAATGATTTAATGTTTTACCGACGTATCCTAACGAATTATTGTTGAAAACTGAAAAAAAAAAAAAGAAATAGGCAGCTTTCAAATGTTGCTAGCTCTTTGTAATTAATGAGTTTTGTCGATTTATTATGTAACAATACGTGATTCCATGTTTTTTTTTTTTATTTCAAGATTTTTTTTTCTTTTTTTCACGTGACACCAAAAAAAAACATTGGGCTTTCGTTTTTAGAAAAGTGCTTTTTTTTTACTCTGCGTCTTTCTAATTATAGGATTTTTTTTCCAAATTCAAAAAATCGATTCTTGATAACAAGAAATAGTGCAAGTACTTCAAACACACTGCTAATTAGAAGCACTGAGGGTTTGCTGGAATTATTTTGTTTTTGTTTTTAATTATTTATGTTTCATCTCAAGTATTTACCTTATTTTTTGCGATTTCACTTTCGAGCGCATCTAGTGCATGATATAAACTAAAACGCAGAACCAAATACTTGAGTGTTTCTTGCGAGGTTAAAGAGGGCACTTACACAATATTTTTTAGGTAGTGCTGCCAAAAAAAAAGCTGTATTAAAAAAGTTTCATTTGCTTCTTTACAATACACAATTAAAAGATAATTATGTTGACATTCTAAAAAACTGTATCCTACTTTTTTAGTACATTTTTTAAAAGTTTCATTGAACATCAGTTAACATTTATGTTAGCTCGGAAATAAATATTCCTTTCGCTATTTATACGATTTTACAATTTCATCAGCGACAGAGCTGAAATATTTCTTTGGGAGTGCTTTGAGATGTGACATTTTATCTTTTTTTTTACAAGTGTAAAAGCTGAAATTCTTTTCACTTTCTGTGTCTGGAAGCTGGAAGAGTTATTTGCAGATGAAAGAGCGAAATAGTGATGAGTATACCTGGGGAAAAAAGTGTATCCCTATAATCTCTTTTTAACATTTTTCTTTTTTATTAATCTTAGTGGTTGAAAATAATGTGATGTGATTAGGAAAAAAAAAGATTCTTCTTGAACAATTTTTATAACATTAAATCTAATTTAATTTAGTTAGATTAATGTCTCATTTTTTACCTACTCAAAGGCTATTTTAGGAGTGACACATTGTAATTTTGATTTGAGATCATATGATGCGAACTGAGGCAGTACACCCCTCTACAAACTTCTACTCCACAATAATCTCAGGACGTTCGGTGATATAGCATGAATCATCGGTGGAATCGACTCTCGGAAGCCGAGACCTTACAGAGCCCCGCACCCTTGTTATGGAGTGGAAGCATAGAGCGTGAGATGCCAACCCTAGTGTCATGGTTATTGTTTAATCGAGGCTCAAAATTGTCAAACCGTAATACAGTGTGAGCTTTAATTAACTTATAACTGAAATAACCTTTGAGTCGTTGTAGATAAAATTAGAAACATTTTCTTATGGAAAAGAATTTCATGGCTAATGTTTGTTTACAAAAGAACGCGGAAAAGAATTCAATAGATGAGGTTTTCAAAATGAGAACCTTCAGAGGTAATACAATAGCGCAACCTAGTCAATAGTCAAAAAGTTGTCAGGTACAGATTCAAGTTTTTTTTATGCTTGACAATGAGTCAGTTATGGTATTTTTGAGGTTAATAAGTTCTTTCGACTTCTTCTTGTAAGCGTACCCTTTCATTTGACTCCAAAGATAGAAATCACTTGTATTCATAACCAATGAATCTGGTGCAATGCACCAGGATGATGGTTTGGATTTGAGTACTGGTAAGCGATAATTTGTGTTAGGAACTAACTCACTATTGTTGTGTAGAGTTTTCTTGGATTTCAGATCAAGTCTTTTTGCCCCAACTTCAAGAGGGGAGTTTCGTCTGAGAAAGGGTCATTCACCCTTTTCCTCGTGGGTGGATGTTTGTGCCTTTTTTCTCCTGACGGAGCGCCCCGTTCCTTTAAAAAAAAAAAAAAAGAGAGAGAGAGAGAGAGAGAGAGAGAGGTCCCTTCGTGGGAGTGACTGGAATTTGTTGTCGTCTGTCTCAGACAGAGAGGTTTTGGCTTGGAAGAAGAGAGGAAGAAAACTGAGAAAGAAGGAGGAGGGCTGGTTCCGGCCACCGGGCCACTTGGGCCTTTGCGACAAAAATCCGGTCGTGAGAAAATTTTGGGGAGCTTTTTACCGAGCAATCCATCCACGACTTGATTATTTGCTCTTCATATGGTCACCTGACCTGGATTATTTGCTCTTCATATGGTCACCTGACCTGGATTATTTGCTCTTCATATGGTCACTTGACTAGACGGTTCATGCTCGGAAGGATTGACAAATGGGCGATTCTGGCGACGATGCAGACGGTTTACATGGAGGAATTATTTGCATGGCTTCAGATATTTAGGCAACTATGTGTTGTGGACAAAAGAATTCCTCCGTTCCAAGGAGAGCCGGACCTTAATGCAGCCATCCCGCATGATGTCTTCACTACTGTCCAGACAAGTTCAGTTTATCCTTACAATGAATGCTTTCCCGAGTTCATAGTGCTCAAGACTCTGTCCGTAAATCTCATGATTTCTAAATTTTGAGTTAAAAATCTAAAGATTATAATAACATAATAGAAATTAAGACAAAAGCTCTTGAAAAATTATATATTAATCCTGATGCATGTTGAAATGCCTAGCATAATTTTTGAGAAAGAATGTTATTGCAGTTGCAAAATATTTTATATCTGATGTCAGTGTATTGGAGCTAATATCAGTTTCCTTTTGGGAATGAGAAACATTATATAATAAGTCTAATCATCATTTACTAAATGTCTTATGAGTAAGTGTAACGGAAATAACTGAGTTATTAATTTATGTAAGCCTAGAGATAAGAAATAATTTTCTCCCTCTCCCTTTCAATTCATTTGAGAAAATAAGCATTGATAGAGCAGAACATATTGATAATGTAAATCTTAAGAAATTGAAATACATGTGACATGAATTTAATAAGGGATTAATTTAATGATGACTGATGTGTGTAAAAAACTTCTTAAAATATCTTTACTTTATAATGAGATAATTGAGATGTGCAAAAAACATTTATATATATATATTTAATTACTTTTAAAAGTCTGATTACTTTTTGTTACATGACATGTATGTTCTAAGTAGTAAAAAAAAAAAAAAAAGATTGTTGATAGGCATAAAATCTAGTAATGAAATTTTTAAGGCTAGGATGAATAATAATAAATTAAGATTAATGGTTGGTGGCCACTATTTAAAATTTATTTTATATAAGTTTAATTTCTATGAAACTAACTTAATGTTGAACATGCTGTAGTAATCAATTTCATTTTGAAGGCGATTGAGGTGTCTTTGATAAAAGCTGGGTCGACCCTAAGCTAAATAAATGCATGAACATTTAATTATTTTCTTATTATTGTGTTTTATTCCATTTAGTATTAGTGTCTGTATTTCGATATTTATGTGAAGTATTCAAGTTTTATGTTTGTAATTTGATATTTATGTGAAGTAATTAACCTTGTTTATAAGACAAAATTGATTTAAGAGAATTTTGTTTGTAAGATAGTAGGGTAATTTTGATTGTTTAACTATAATTTTGATTGTTTAATAAACATATTAGTTAAAAGCAATTTCGTCTCTGATTTTTCTTCACTAACTTAATGACAATGATGGAGGTAATTATTTGGAATGTTCCTGGGTTAACATTATAAGAATAACATCTAATTATATATAAAAAAACACACAACGCAAACTAAAGACCTTTATGAATTGTTTCGGTGTTGAATTTGGTGATTATTTTAAGGATAAAAAAAAAGAACTAAAATTAAATTGAAGTTATGCTAAATTGTGACTAGAAATGAATTAATTATTTGTTCGATCAAGTGCTATTAAACTTGCCTTGCACATGTAAATATGATTTAAGATCTAAGATGCTATGAATCTAAAGGTAAGTGAATTGAGTAAATGGAGTATTGTTTTTTTGAGTTATCTAGATACTGGGAGTAAGAAGGTATAATTAGTAGTAAACTTAAAAGTTTATCATTTTAATTAATTTAAAAGTTTATAATACATATTAGTTTAAAAGTTCATAAGTTTGTACTTCTAATAATAATAATAATATTATTATATAAAAAGACCAGTTAAATTAAATTAAAAACCTTTACGACACTATTAATAGTTTAAGTGTGTTTTTAAATGTTGAATGCTACTTCCGTAGAAATAGTGTTACATTTTCACCACATAAACACCAATACTTAACTATGAAAATACGATCTTCAGCTAAATATGACGGTTTAGAAGACATATCGAATAAGAGTGAAACTGATATTAAACAATTTTCTTTCATATTCTCTGTCATAGCACGCTTTATTATCGCCATCTAGCGATGCTCTAAAAAATTATTTCAGTTCGAAACTGTATTTTAATTAAAACTCGGACTATAAAATAATAACACTAGCGAAATGATTGTAAATTGGGTTTGTGCCAATTTTTAAGGTTAGGTTATATTAACGTCCCGTTTTGCAGCAACACGAGAGCTATTTAGGGACGGACCTCGTAATTTTGAACCGCGGTCAGATGACGAGGACGACACCTGAGCTGGCACCCCCTCTCCAAGCTTCCGCGCCACACCAACGGGGGGACGTTTGGCCACTACGTATGATTTAGCGTGCAACAGGCCCCATACAAGGCGGATCTTCAGTGGAATCGGGTTTCGAACCTGCGACCCCGAGGTCGTGACCTTATCACTAGGCCACCGCGGCCTCGTGCCAATTTTTAAAGAACAACACTTAATTGTTAAATATTTTTTCACTCGTATTTCTTCAACTTCGTTAAGAATACAAAAATACACTAATTTACCTCGAAATGATTGAATGACGGGAAAATCTAGATTCAGTTTCAGGCTTTGGAAGTGCCATTCAGAAGAAGGTGTCATTCTCGTGTCTATGAAAGCTTGTTCAGGATGGACGCAACACCCTGTGGATACGACTGAATGTATTGTTTTTCGACAAGTTAAATAACTGTAAATTGAGTTTGGGTCAATTTTTAATGAACAGTACATAAGTGTTAAATGTTTTTCCATTCATATTTCTTGAAATTCGTTAACAATAATTTTAACGACATACAAAAAATACACTAACTTACCTCAAAATAAGTAAATAGCGAGCAAATCTAAATTCAAATTCAGGCTTTCATTGTTTATGGAAGTTGTTGTCATATGTTATCCTGAAGAAGATGTCATTCTCGTGCCTGCAAAAGCCAATTCAGGATGGACGCAACAATGCGACTGAATGCATTGTCTTTCAAACGAGATTCTTTCTGTCCAGTATTATCGAACAGATTACATCATGAGAATAACTACGCTTATGCAGCATTGGTATGAACAGCCTTTCAACAGTTTCGGGAAATACATGTTTCCTTTCCTTACAGCTGGTATATTTATCACTTCTTCTGTGTCATTAACTTGTTTCACTCTATTGTAAACTCGTCGCCGTATATTGTGCTTAATCAGATAGTGAATAAACGAGAATCTATTTATAGTGATGAAACGTTTCGGTATCAGAATTATTCTGATATAGTTCGTTTTCTGTTTTCCAAGTTTGCTATGGAATATTTACAATGGTTTCCCCAAGTGAAGATTTTCTGACACATTGTGATCCGTAATATTACATGTAATACATATGAAATATTACATGTAATCGGCGAAATTTAGTTTCATCAGAGTCTAATAAATGTATCTATATAAATAAAAGCGAAATTCATACATAGTTTGTACGCTATAGAAATCCAAACTGCTGAATAGAATTTTGTGATCTTTGCTCACAAATACTATGATTAATTGGTTTAGGTTTATTGGCTCAGGAGCCCAATTTGGCCATTCTGCGCCAACACAAATACTATAAAGAATAAGGAAGGTTTTAGTGAAGGTTTCGTCACATTTAAGGAAATAGTTATTTTGTTATTAATTAACAACTATGTTTCTATATATGAAAAAGATTTTTTTTTATTTTAATTGTGGCATTCTTATTTACTGATTAAATTATAGTTAGATTAAATCGTTTTATTTATTTACCTCCGATTTGCCACTCCCTGTGTTTAATTAAATTTTGTGTTATTCTTTAAAAAATTTTAATATCTTACGAAAGAAATTAACTTTCGATGGTTTTTGAAAATTGTTTGCTACAGTTTTTATTTTTTCGATAAGCTACGAGATTTGAAAATCGTTTGGTTCAAATACTGTTCCTCATTTTACTTAAAAATAAGTTAGACAATAAGTGTAGTATAATTACTTTTTGTGTAATATAATTATTATTTTGTATAAAACTACTTTGTGCATAAAAAATATATTTATTTAAAAAAATGCGTTTATTTACATGCGCGTTGTCCTTTCGTCGAGTTTTATTGTTAAATATATTTTTCCTTTTTCGCATATGACGTTTACACTACGTAACTATCAACACCTGATTTGATGTGATGATTGTAGCCTTCACTATGTCTTAAGTATTGTTAGTTTTTCAAATTTTTCTCACAAACACAGAAACAAAGAAAATTTAATGAAAATTTCATGACAATTGATAAAATAGTTACGTTTATATTAATAAAAACATGAAAATACTTTCAATTTGAAAATCTTATATTGAAAAATCAAAAACATATGAAAAATGAGAAATTTTATTTAGATATATACATAAAAATATCCCTGAAAATAGATGAAGATATAAATCAAAATGTTAAAAACATTATATTAATCTTTAAGTAATTACAAGTAATAATATGTAGAAGACTTGAAAGCTACTTATAGTAAAGCATGCAGTACTTATTCACTGTCCGAAGCAACAACAAACAATGGTTTCCATTTGAAGGAAAATTTAAAAATTTAGCAGATTTGATGAATAAATGCATGCTGTCAAACAAGCTTAAAACAAATTTTAATTTTTTGGAAAAAACATTTAATGAAATTCAGCCTGAATTAATATAATCACATAGGCTTTGATACAGATAGAATGTAGTATTTTGAAATTAATGTTTCATAAATTCATTTTTGTCAGCTTTACAACATGCTGTTTATTTTTTTCTTCCTTTCTAATTATTTTCTTCTTTTTTTCATACGCATTTGTGGCGAAAAATACGAATTCTTATGAATTACTTTCTATGATAAAATAATAGACTTGAAAGTTCATGTTTATGGAACAAACACTCTTAAAATTTCGGTTTAATCGTCACTCTGGCTGTTCATTTTTCTTTTCTTTTTTCTAAGAGTTTCTTCGATTATTTAATATAATTATGCGAGAAAAAAAATAATTAAACTTGCGGCTCCATTGCGCTCTTAATTTTTTTCACTGTTAATTCAGTTTCTTTCATTTTGATAAAATGTGGTGCTAAAATTTTTTTAATTACTTTCGTGAGTAGACGATGTTTATGAAATGCGTGGAGTGCGATGTAAATTCATTCCTTTGAGAGTTATGGTACAAAATAGGGTTTGTCGTACAGCCATAAATTTATAATAAACACATTTTAATTCAGGGAAGTATAAAAAATAGTTGAATTAAAATAAACACAGAAATTATTAGAACAACGGACGAAAACTGCATTCTTTATAATGCGTGCGTTTAATAATGTGTAAGGAGGAAAAATACTGTCCCTGGTGGGAAAAATAATAATCATGTTTATAAAAATCTTTCATTTACTCATTGAGTGTTTTGTCCCTTTATTTTTAGGAAAAAAGGAAGTCACGTGATTAATTTGATATAAGTTGTTTCTTGATGTTTAAAAGAGAACCTCATCTAAGCTCCCCAGTCTGTTTATCTTTTAAATTTAATAATCGGTTTGCGATATCTAATTTGTTCACTGTGAATGAATACAAACGGACTATTTAATATAAAATGGCTTCTTTTATTAAACCGCACACATAATTTATTATCTTAATCCCTGTCTATTATAGAAGATATTTTCTCCTTCCTCCGTATTATAAAATATGTTTTCCAAAGAGAATATCATTTTAGAGTTCCGTTACTAAGCCACCAAAAGATATTTTGCAAAGAGAATATCATTTTAGAGTTCCGCTACTAAGCAACCAAAATTAAAAAATAAATTAACGGATTCCTTTCCTGTGACGTCACTGTCACTTAACAAGCGTAACTGCGCATGCCATCTACCCTTCAACTGCACGTTGTCTTAAGCCGTTCTCTGACGTCATTCCCATTCTTCTCCTGCAAATTGCACAGTGGATTTCAAAATTAAATTGACACGAGGCATTGAATGCTCGTCCTGTTAACATGAATGGATTCTATTTATTTTCAAATGGTCTACTAAATGTTTATGGTTTAAATGGTTATACTTTTCACAGTGGCCGCCTGTGTTTTACTATAGAACACAAGATTTTTATTTTAATTATTAAAGTAGAATGTAATATACTTTTTTTTCCTTTTCATTTCATTATGAGTACTTCGTTGTATTTAAAAAATATAGAACACTCGCTAAATTCAAATGAATTAGTTTATGTTTCTATTAAAATGAAGCATTCGTTCCTGCAATAAAGAGGAGGAGTATCGTTGAAAAAGAAAAAAAAATTGAGAAAAGTTTGATTAATACTTGAATTGATGACCGAGCGAATCTGTTTTTTCTCTGTAAATTTGTTTTTTATGCAGCCACGACCAAACGCTTTCTTCGAATTTGGTATGAAATGTTCTTTGCAGTCATTGAAAACGATGTATAAGGATTTTTATTTTTTATGCCGTTTCGAGATGATGGCCATTTCAATGGTTTTAGTGTTTCGCGAGTCAATGGCGAGTTTGGCACCATTAAAACCTTTGAGTCAGTTTGATAATGACCAGACATTTAATTGTTATTTTGTTAATACTGATAAAACGGACATTCGATCGTAATTTTTTGAATGCTTATAGAGGCAGAGACTTGTGTAAATAATTCCCATTCGAAAAGAAAAAAAATGACTAAACTTTTAAAAACTGCGATGAAAAACTGATCGTTACTTTTTTTTTCTCTTTGGACGCGAGGTCTTCTGTTTGCAGAACTACTAGCGAACTAATTCCTATAATGTTCATTGGATTTTTACTTATTCGTCAGTGAGTTTATATTTGGTGCATAAAACAGTCACTCATTCGTTTCGAGACGTAATTTTTCTTCTGTGGCTGCATAAAAGTTTTAAATTTATTTTTTATAAATTTCTCAAATCAGTTGTCAACGTTTAGATTTTATACTAGCTGAATTTTTATATCAATTGTAAATTGCCTCTATTTAAAACAATTATGAAACTTTTCATAATGTATTACGTTCCAAACTTTCGCATTCACTACAAATGCATAATCTGTCGTTTCTGAATTCCTGTAATGAATCTAATTTGCTCTCGCAGTACGTTTTAATTTCTGCACATTTGGCTAATCGTTTCCGTTGGAGTTGGTGTTGTATTAGTTCCGTCTCTCTGATGCAAATGAAATGTCATAACAACGCCATTGTGATTCGTATTTATAAACAGCCCTATTTAACTGCATTTGTGATCAATTTATGAGTAGCGTTGCGTGTCTCCTTGTGTAATTATGCTTTGTTAGTTCGTATACATGAAACGTAAACTATATAGCGTAATCATTGGTGCGAAAAACAACTTTGTAACTAATTGTTACATTTATTTCGAAGCCCTTTTTCTTAAATTTTCCCCTTTATTGAAGAAGAGCCTTTGAAGTTACTCTTCGTAAATATCATTATTTAATAAGAAATATACCTTTTGACGCAGATATGTAATTATTGACTAGTAATAGGAAAATTCTGCGATGAAAAAAGTTTCCAGATGGTTCTGCGCCCTGCGTGTCGTGTACAGAAAACCTAGCCGAGAAGAAGTAGCTCGTGCGCGGTACATCCTACTAATGCTCATTCAATCGAACATTTATTCTGTTGTATGTTATAAGATTCGCATTAAAATGAACTAAAACTGTTTCAGAAGATCCAAATGTAACTTTTTTATTTGTACCTCAGAATCCTTTCATCAAATGAAGTGTCGGGTTATATGGAAGTCTCGTAAAGGAATTTATTGTACCGGCTGATCTGGCTCATTCTTATGAGAGTTATGTTAACGTCCCGTTTCGAAGGAACACGAGGGCTACTTCGGGACGGACCTCGTAATTTTGAATCACGATCATTTCAACTGGCACCTCCTGTCCAAGTTTCCACGCCAGCCGGGGGTGGGAGGGAGACGTTTGACCCACGACATCAAATTTTACGTGAACCAGGCCAGCTTTAGTGGAATCGATTTCGAACCCTCCGGCCCCAAAGCCGAGACCACTATGGGAGATGATAGTCGGTCTCTATTGTAACTGCAGTATAGACAGTAGAGTATTTAGAGTTTTTCTATTGCGTTAATCTTATAGAAGTTTTAGCTGGGCATCAGCAGCCGATCCGTAATAGCATTTCAATCAAGCATTTTTATGGCCAAATCAAGCCGTACAAGTACTTGATTTGGCGTTTAATTTAAATGAATGAAACTAAAACTCGTATTGAGTTTTCGTTCTAAAGTTCAAAATTTGTATTAAGATTCAATTACTAGTAGAAAATTGTGGAAGGGAAAATATTTCAACAGTGTATTTATTATTTTTTTAAAGAATAACTGTAACAAAAATGAGAGGCTGTACTTTATTTTTTTCTTGCTGTATTGACATCAGGCAATCTTGATCCATATTAATCCATAAAAAATTTGTAACCATCTTTGAAGTTAAATATATTTTAATTGCTAAAACGGACGTGTTTCGTAATAAGCTGATGACCTCCCATCCGAGTTTCCTTTCTGCCTATTAACCGCTATTAATTATCGCACAGCTGCGAGTCGGTAGATGGGGAGAGAGAGAGTTTGAAGTGATGATTAATGGATGCATTTTCTCGTCAGTTTTTGCAAGTGCTCAACATTGTTTAACAATTTTGTTACAGTATTGTTTCGAAAAATACTTCTTTCCTGTCTGATAAATGTTTATAATTGTATTCATTAACAACATTTTTACATTCTAGTATACAAAGTAAACGAAGAGAATGTATTAGAATCGTAACCGAAAATTTTTGTAACTCTATTCATTTCCAACATTTTTTCATTCTTGTAATCGTAATCGAACATGTTTATGATTGTATTCATTTACAACATTTTTACATTCTCGTATACGAAGTATGCAGAGAGAATGTATTACAATCGTAATCAAAAATGTTTATAATTGTATTTATTTATAACAATTGTGTCCTCTCGAATACGAAGTATACAAAGATAAAGTATTGAAAGAGTAATCGTATTTGAAAATACTTATACATAATTATATTCATTTACAATATTTTTACCTTCTCGTATGCTAAGTAATACAAAAAAGTATTGCAATCCTTAAAAAAATCCAGCATGGATGTTTTTATAAATCTCGACGTTTTAAGCCACCAAAGCTCGAAAAATCCATTTTTTGAATAACCTTTCTCTATTTATGAACATATCTCAAGAACAGAGAGAGCTGGCCGAATGGACTCCGGTATGTGGTCTTCATATTAATTTTAAAAGTTAGAAAAGAATAAAAGTGTGGACGAAATCCTACAAAGCGAATTTTGTCTGTCCGGCTTCTTTTATAAACTACTTAGCCTTGCTATATTTAACTACATTTTTTGTAAGTTTTCCGCTGCTTTTAACCAATTTGAATCTTTCTTACGAAACACTCAAATACATTTTCATTAGGACTTGGTATCTATCATATTTATAGAAACCGGATGAACATAGAATAGGTTTTATATCATCGCGACCATTTAAGGATGAAAATGATTTTGGCTAATGGAGGGTTAAGAAGTACGAAACCTGTTTCCTCTCAAAATATTTTGGCAACATGGCCTTGATTGATTTCACACATGTAGATAAAAATACAGTTACAAACTGTTATCTTGATACGCAATAATTAATAAAAAAATCTTCACCATTTCAATTCTTATTAAATGGCACTTATTGCGAGCACATCGAAAAATGTAAGGAATATTTTGCAAACCTCATCTTACATAAATTGTATTCATTTTTACGTGATTATATTTGACTTGACTTGTTTCATATTTTTAAAGATGGAATTTTGTATTGCTATTTTTCACTCCTCTCCTGATGTGCTTAGTACTTTCGGAAGAATTAGTTCATCAATTAATTTTAATCAGATTTTGACTCGTATGAGTGGAACCATCTGGTATTGAATTTGATCAAAATTGATTATAAGATTCCATAATATTTTAAATAATGAATTCTAAAATGTATCAAAGACTAAAGAGTAGAGAATAATAAAAATAAAAGAAGTTTTTTAAAATACACTTTTATTAGTGTACTAAAAAAGTAAAAAGAGACTAATTTATCAAAAATAGGAACTTCGGAACAAATTCGTAAAAGCATGAGCCGATGAAAAAAATTCTGTAAATAAATTAAGTCACATTAAAAATCATAGGAAAGAAAATTTCTAAAGATTCTTTAAAGATTAAAATATATTCATAAATGTAATGAAAATTCCAATTTCCTTACGGTATTTCTATCAGCACATCGCACTTTTATTTTTAGCTAAGATTTTATTTCGAAACCCATATTTTTGATAAAAAAAATATATACATATTTCCTTCTTAGTACACTGAAAGCGTGTTTTCTAAAAGGTTTTTCTATAGTTATTATTTTCTGTCACCTTTATCACTCGATTAAACCATGTTTCATCGCAAAACGACGAGTATGGACATCCAGTTTCCTTACAAAACATACCGACAAAATACCTTCTATATTTCTCCACAGAAATCTAATCTCTAAGCCTATTATGCAATGAACTTCTTAGCAAACTTCTTGTACCATTAGACTGGGAATCTTTAGACCTCAGAGGCCTTCTGCAACTTCTATCTTCAACAGCCTGTTTCTTCTGGGACGTGACATGGGTCTTCCACCTGCCCATCATTTTATGTCCAGTCACGTCCGCGGACATGACGATCAGAAACTCAATGGGCTACTCCAATCTCTTTAAACGGATCGATCCAAACTGCATATCCCTCGGATAAATAGAAGACGATGTTACTGGTGCACAGTGGGCATATTCTTGCGGCATTGTCGTTATCGAATCATCAGAAATATCATAATATTAAACAAATTTCTTTTTGGAAGAATGGTTGTGTGTGTATTCAAGGAGAATTCAGATATAAAACTCTTCTTTTGCTCTGCAGATGCAGAAGTTTAGTCTATGGATTTCTAGCGGAAAGATTCTGGAAATGTTGCAATCGAAAGTAAATTCAGTTTTGAATAGAATATATTGTTGGATATTATTATAAGCGTGGTTTATATGTATTTATTGTAATTTATACGAAGTTGTTGGGATGGATTTTAATCATATTGTCTCTCACCTATACTGCTCATCAAAGAAGTTAATAAATCAGAATTTTCACAAACGAAATATTGAAAGCTATTTTACTTGCTAATAAATGCTCTAAGCTATTATTTTTGCCACGTCCTTTATCTTCATTCAAGAGTAAAAAAAAAAGCTTTATTATACTTATTTTGACTTTGGTTCTAATAATAGTCATTTAATATTTTAAATTTAGGGGTTCGCATCTTCGAAGGATGTTTTATGTAGTCTACAGAACCACCGAAGGGCCAACCAAGCCAAAAATATATCATTTATTCACCCTGAAAAATATTTTTCTAGCGTTTTATAATAGTTTCAACTAAAGCCCTTTAGCTTAATGTTTTGGTCTCACTTCAAATTTTTTTTTCTCTTTTATTCATGTGTAAGAAAGAAAAACAATAGTGTTTCAGCTATTGGCTGACGTTGTGTGAAAAACTTCATATAAATATGCGATGCGGTACATCTGCTGCCGCTGAAGATATACTTGAAATTTTTGTGACATTCAAGTTATTTTTAATTTTACTTTTATTTTTTAATATAGCTTCTGCATAATATTTTCTCTGCAGAAACAGAGCTGTTGTTGCTTGTTGAGATTGTATCGTTATTATTGTTTCTTGGATAATTTTTTTTCTTAAGTTCTCTCTTTTTATTGGATTCAATATTTAGATTCTTTCTTTTATATTTTTGCATTGTTTTTATACTTATTATATTGTCGGATTTAAGGAAAAATGTATCTATTTTAGTGTACCAACATAGAAATTGCGGATTTCTATTCACATGTAAAAAAATATTCTTTTTATTACTTTAATTAGTTTTCTTTAAGTTATCTATATCTCTAATAATAATAACAGTAAATGTGTGTATATCTGTTAGCTGTGCTACCAGATTTGGCACAAATAAATTTGAAGGGTGGGAATGTGCACCTCTGAGCGATATTTTAAAAATTTTAATTAAAAAATAAGCAAGATTTTGGCGCTTTTCTTCAATATCTTCCAGAAATATTATATCACAAAGATTATCTTTGCACCATCTTTAAATTAAAAGAAATGATTTTCTAATAATATCAGTTTTGTTGGTGTGCAATTTTTTTCTTAATTTTGATAATTAAAAAAACATTGCACATTATTTCTAATAATACTTTCCGTCGCTGTAATGGAAATTAATCTTTTTCCATTGCTTCTTCAAATATTTAATCGCGTGATTTTTTTTTGTAAGCTAAGGAAGGAAAATTTTGTTTATTACCTGCACCGTTTACATGAAGAACAAGAAAGTAAAGTTGCAACACAGCGAAAGACTACGTACAGTTAGAAATAAACGACCCGTTTTTAATGGCACGATGACGTTACGGGACTTGAGTCCATTAGGAAGATTCATGTACACAATAAACAGAGAGCAGATGTAAGGCTATTAAAATAACACCGCTTAAATGCCTATTACAATCTGATGCTTATAGATGAGTGTGTTGAGGGATTCATCAACATCAAGTTATGAATAAGAGATTTGATTGAAATTAAACACAACTAATATTCCTGGTGAACCAGCTGGTCGCCAAAGGCGACTGTTTATAAATAATATTCAAAATTATGCGCCATTCAATTGGCAACAAAATTTATCCTTTCAGAAACATTCAAAAGCTTCTATGACAAGCGTAAGTACAAGCGCATGCTTTAGTTCTTTGGAATATGAAAATTTCAAATAATTTCTTATCATAAAAGCTTGGACAGTGTAATTTTATGCGTGACAAAATATGTAAGTATATAATACATAATATTGGTACAGAATCGCGATATACATATGTGTGTATATACATATTCCGATCGGGCATAATCGTCGCATATAATTCTCCATATAAATATGCCATTTCCATCGTTAATAATGGCTGAATTAGCATTAAATCGCCTTTCTAGATTTGAAGTACAAATAGTTGGCAAATTCATTGGACTGGATCTGTAAGAATTACCGTGGAATCTATTTTGTTAAGAAAACTTTCCGAATTCATCTCATAAATTTTAACAATCATCTCTAACTAAACTTTGCGCATTCATTACGAACGCTTGGGTCAACTCCCAGCGTGCGTTGCTAATCGTAGATCTGTTCTCCAATGTCTCAATTACATCGCAATTCAGCCGGAATGGATTCGTTCACAGCACCGCACATGATGATGCGGATAATATTAATTGCTTGACATCTCCAGGAATAATCATGGCCGCCGTGAAAGCGATTTAATTATCAAACATGCGATTTCTAATATCTTCGCCTAATAGCTGCTTATCGCTCTCTACGCATTAATTACGCTGTTGAGCAAGTGCGGATAAGCATCGCTTTCGGTGAATGTTTTAATATACTTTTGGAACTTGAGAAACACATGAAGGAAACGTTATTTAATCTCTGCAAGGGCAAAATTTAATATGCGTTTAATTAATAGAAAGAGAATTAAAATCGGTTCGATAATACATATATGTGTTTACTGCAAATAAACAGTACATATTGTTTAGCAACGGAGTCGGAAACCCTCCGCGCTGTGCCGGGCGGAGTTATTTTCATCAAAATAGGGGGGAAGTGAAGAATGGAAGGGTGATGTTTACATTTTACTGAGCGTGATCTAACAAATAACTCCGGAAATGTGCTGATATCACTCATTGCCTGATACTCCTCCTTTCCGGTGTAAAATCGTCCAAAAGTGATAGACTTGGAATCCGTTGCTGAACAGTACTGATCATTCTCAGATACGAAAACCCTCTGCGCTTTTGCGCATTCGCCAGGCAGAGTTGATTTCACCAAAATAGAGGTGAAGTGAAAGGTGAAGTATATTTTACTCAGCATGACCCAACAAAAAACTCCGTAAATGCGCTCATCTTACTTTGCCCCCTTTCCTTAGTGAAATCGTCCAACAAGTGCTAGTCTGGGCTTTTGTAATGGAACCATATCTTCGGGAGTGTCCTCCCTCGACTTTCTCTTATAAGAGAATGGAATATGCACTTTGGAAAAATGCCTTTTCCATTTGAAGGATTGTGTCCAAATTTCGCCAGAAATCCACAGTTTTTGCGTAAATGCGAAAACTAAATTTCATTAGTCTAGCTCGTTCTTTAGTTAACAAACGTTAAATATACACATATTTTTTTAGCACATTTGATCACAAATTTGATGCGTATCTGCAGTTTTTGTATAAAGAGCAGTTACCAAAGCTCATTCGTTTAGCTCGTTGCTCTCTTTCATAGACAGATGAACAGGCAGTTTCAAAAATGCTTTTTTTCACGACTGATGGAGGTTCTGAAACTTGCAGATTCATCAAAATCTCTACATCTGATTTTTGGACGATTTAATTAATTTGCACGCACTTTGAGAAAATAAATGAGAAAGAGAGAGGAATAAGAAAGAATAAATAAGAATTCCAATAAATAAGAAAGTAATTTAAATAAAGAAATATGCGTACAGCACCTAGAGTGCAACACTTGCGTAATTATTTTTTAATTAAATACATAGAACAGGAGCTAAGAGCGAGTTCTTGAGTTAATTATAGGCTTAAAGATAATTCGCGGACATTTATAAGATACGGACGTATTTAACTAACAAAAACAATTCAGAAATGAGCACGTTTCCTGTTTGGACCGAAAATTAACCTAAATGAATTCGAATTATAGGCTTATGAACAGAACTCGCCTATTACTAGTAATGATCATGAAAGCATTTGATAAAGAAAGAAATCAATGAAAACGAAAGTTCACCATTCAATCGAATCATTGAAATGATAGCTTCGTGAGAGAGTGTTAGCTGAAAATGAATTTGAGAAAAACTAAATTGTATCACTACTAAAAAAATCATTTTGGAGCTCGCAGTGCGTTCGAAAAGACAGCGAGCGCATCCAAACATGAAGAATCGGAAGAGATTAAAAATCGCATGTATGCGCACCCGTCGCAACTAAACAGTTTAATCGCCGTGAAATTGCGGGGTGCATGTTGGCATGTCGTGAGTGTAAATTGCAGAGTAACGCAGATACCAGGCAGTTTAAAATACAAAATAGCTTTAATCCAGTTTACTTAAAAAAAGAAACACGCTGCTGTCTTGCAGCTTACACACTCACTGACAGCCATCCATTCGACTGCTTGCTTAAAAACGCAAATGAACAATATATATGGATTGTAACAACCAATCAACTTCGATTAGTGCCGTAACTTCGGCTACGTCATGAAATAAACCAATGAGATGCGTTTCATTCAGTGACTGAACAATTTCATTTGAATTCCAACAGTGCAGGCAACCCGACTGACTGTTTAGTTGCCGAAGCAATTGCCTGTATGCGTCTAGCCTAACCGTCTTGCTTTCCTTTCCTTTGTCATCCGCCGTCTTTTTGCGATGGGTTCTTCGTCGGTATTCATCGTAAAAATATATTAAACTAATTCATGATTGCAAAGTATCAAATAACCATGAATTAATTAATTGAATAATCATGAAATTCTCAGTTTGTCAAACGTAAATCAAAAGTTAAAATTTCAAACGTTGCAGCAAAATATCAAAAAACGTTGTTGTCAAACGTTGCCAAAAAATATCGTCAAATTATATCATCACGATTGCAATAAATAATTATCGTGGCGTCCAAACTATATCACGCGCATGATATACCACTGACGTAATTTACTACTTTCTATTTTAAAACGAAAATTAATTTGAAATATATGATTAATATAATTTAAAATTTCTCGGGAACTATTGATCATGGCGAGATAAATTTTTTATCAATCGATAGCAACTTTTATTTCACTATTTTAGAGCTATTAAATTTGAAATTAGAACGACAATTAATCTTTTAAATTTAAAATTACTGAAATTTAGGTTCTCTAACAATGAAATAATGCTGTTTAACGTCTCGCAGTGCTATGGCGCGAGTTTTATTGCTGGTGACGTCAGAGCGTTACCGGAGGATCTGGCCTATTATATATATATATATATATATATATATATGTGTGTGTGTGTGTGTGTTTGTTTATTTTTCATAAAATTTTAAGAAGATTTAGAACAATCTTCTAAATCTTCCGAACCTTCGGTCCGGCGCATCTAATCTGTAAGATGAAGTACACATATTTTTTTGTGCCTAAGTGCGGGTTTTACCAAGAAAGGGCTGGGCCCTCTGGTAGCTTTCTGGCTCCCTAGCACTCACACTTGAGCGTCGTGGTTTTTTTTCTCCTGTGCTGTTTTGATATACGTGAGGGGCACGTTAATCTGGCAGATGAGTTGTTCCCGCTTACGTTTGTATTCTTGATTTCTAGATTTTTTTCTAAATGTCTCTTTTCATATACCAGCAAAGGTTCGTATATCTGTGTCCCAGCCCCTATTTCAATGATATTAATCGTTATTTCCAATATATTATTTCAAAACTGTCGAATTGTTTGAGGCTCTCATCGATAACAGTTGTCATTGCTAAGGAACCTTACGGGGAAACAAATGCCAACTCCCTCGTGAACATTTTGTTGGTTGAAATTGCAAGGAAATAAAAAAAAAAGTATTTAAAAACACAAATATAGCTTTGTATCACCGAATAGTTCAGTTTGATAAGCTTTTCCTTAAGCCTAAGCAAAAATTTAACTTTTAATCTCACAGATGAGTTGCACCCGAACGTGTTAGCCTTGCGCCTAACCGAAGATTAATATTGAAGTAAAATGTTAAAGATTTTAGAGGTTTGTTTAAATACTTGAAAGTTTTCAAAATTTTTTCCGAGTTTATTTTTAGTCTCTCCTTTATTTTCTTGAATATATCAGCATTGTAATAAAAGTTATTTCGTGAAAACAAACCAATTTCGTTTCTTGCTGCCAATCAGTGACATATAAGCTGGAAACCACTTTCTTTTAAAAAATAGAACATCTAAAATCGAAAAAAAAAAAAGATTTTTAAAGAAAGACGGATTCCAAATATATTTCTTGATAAAACTAACCTTTGGGATTCATCGCAATCTAGAGTTATCGTGTAAAGAAGTATCAAAATCTTCGGTAATGATCGATGATTCCCGAGAGAGCACTGAAAGTCGATGAACTTTAATCGCAGTATTTTAAAAACAAAGCGACCAGTTAGTGAGTATGATTCGAGATTGAATTGATTAGAACTCCCCCCCCCCGAGATGCAAGTAAATTAATATTTATTAATAAAGACATTTTTCATTGGAGGATTTTCAAGAAATTGAGTATAATTTCTTGCTTTTGTGAGGACATTAAATTTTTGAAGCATTTTAATTTTTATACATAAACTTAAATATAATTTCGAAAGCTGTGTTTTGAATGCAGTTGACGGTCAAAAATCCGGCAACATCCGGACCTGAGGAGTGCCGGATTTTCGATGGCTATATGTAGGAGAGAGTCGCCGAATTTGGACCACTTGGACATTTTTTAATGTACAGCGATTAATAAGTACTTTTAGTGAAAAACAGATAGTAGAATCTTTTAGTAGTACATTTATCTTCAGGACAGTTTTATAGACTTTTTATGAAATACACTTTAAGTTAGGAAAATAGCAGCTTAAATGAAAATGTGTCATCGGTCCAATCAAGGAAACCGGTGGCCTAGATTGGACCATAAATTTCTTTTAGCAAAATTAAAACGAAAATATTTTTTGATTCTCCAATCCACACCATCACACAATGCACGAATCCAAGAATAACATTTTATGCGCTCCGTATCACTTTCTCTTCTCCATTTTTTTTCGTAAATGATATAAATGATACGTATCCTAAGTTTTTATGCTTTTTAATCCAACTCTTATTGTTTTTTGCTTTGCCTTGATCCAATCTCAGTTTATGAGGTCTACTAGCGGCAATAGACTGCTTTCTGAACTGTTCACATTCACATTGATTTAAGTGGTCCAATCTAGGCAACCTTTTTACAACAACAAAAAATCCCCTTACCTTAATTTTAAACTATTTTCATAAAATAATTATAGTAAATTGTGGCTAAAGAAACTTCCTAACTGATGATATAGTAACATATTTTCCTACTGAACTGAGAACAGCGTAAGGGCTTCTTGTCTTAAAGTAACCGATTGCCGATGACTAAATCTAAACACCTTGTCTCCAACTGTCACCACGTAGCACTTTCTATCAGAAATGATATAATACACCCTATTTATATCGTTACAACATCGTTTGCCTATTTTACGGCCCAAATGTTGAATGGAATTGAAGTTATGATACCGGTCCAATATCTACGCGCCTGTCCAAATTCGGCGTCTCTTTAACAGAAATGACTATTTGTACGCTCCTTTGAAGAAAGATTATCAAACACAAATGAAATTTTCACCAAAATGTTCACCAAATAAATAAAATAGAATAAATTCAACTGAATAAAGCAATTCTGCACAATTTTAATTAAAAAGCGCCTTGAATTTGAAAATGCGATCCGAAATCCACCTCGGAAATCTGAAGAAACCTCATTATCATTGGCCTGATTTTTGAATGCCAACATGCGCTACAAAAAATTAATTTAAACTCTATCCTTTATTTTCTTCGATGCTTCCATCTCCGTCTTTATTATCTTCAAATATTCTCCTATTTCTGAAATGCAGTCGTAGGCTGCATTGTTCAGTCGAATTTATTGACTGAAAATAAAGAAATTTCATCTCTTGCGCAACATCTGCATTTATATAAAAGCGCGTCAACAAACATAAAATTTCTAAAATCGAGTTCTAAGATATATGGAAACCAGATTCGAATAATGCATGTCGCAGAAGTGTACATTCCAAAACGAAATGATTTTCTTGGTTTTTATCGCAATGTAAAAATATTATCAAAGTCTTCGGTAATGAACAATAGCTCCCGAGAGAATACTAAAAATAAAAAATGTCTGCCATAGCTTTTTAGACGTCAGTATCGTAAAAACACAGCAAAAAAAAAAATATGTAACCACAGTATGGATTTGTAAGTAATCTTAGACTGAATCCGAGGAATTTGTAAAAAAAAAGAAAGCAAATAAATAAATTAGTATTTATTTCTTTGTTCTTTACTTATTTATTACCACGAACTGAATCGAGATATGTGATTGTCCTTTGGCGTTATGTACTTACTTCAAAGACTCTTCAAGCGTGGATGCAGGGGGGAAAAAGATGTAATGGGTTTTAGGCTCGTAAAAATAAATATATGCGGGCATCGTAAAAAACGGCAAATATCGAATTCTACAACATTTAGGATTACTCAAATGAATATTTTATTCTGCGCGGTTGGGAAAAAAATCATGCATGGTTGATTATAACCTGTGCTTGAGATATGTGTAATTAAGCTTTATGTCTCTGCCCATCTAAATTGAGTTCATTTAAGAATAATGGAGTTTGCTGCATCCACCAAAATACTGCTATGCCTCGAATGAAAGTGAAATGAGAAATAAATATTATTTATGGTGGCATTATGCGGAAACGGTAAAACTCATCGCTGTAGTTAATGGCTGTAAACCCGACAATCGTAAAAGATTTTTAGATTTGTATTTCGAATCTTTTTCCGAGTATTGTTTGTTCCAGTGCATGAACGAGCAGCAGGTAATTTGATCCTTCAGTGAAGGGTTTTTATGATTTTTTTTATTTTCTTTCCGAATTCGCTTAAAATAAAGAATTTTGAATTTATGTGCATGGAAAGAAAAATTTGTCGTTAATAGTTTCAGTTTTTTTTTATGAAATCGTTATAGGATATTTTGAAAGTTTTATGCAAAATATATTGTTTTGGTGAACAAATGTGTTGAAAATAGGCAATAAAATATTGAAAATCAAAAATAGTTTTGGGTACTGTTACGTTGATAATTGGCTAACAAATATATCAATACTTTAGGCAGTAAAATAGTTTAAAGATTGGCTATTCAGCACGCATGCTTAGAGTTTGTATTATTATGAATAGACGAGCGAAGTTTGATTGTGATGGGGTCATTTTTCTTCGTTTCATTGAAATGTAAACATGGCCTCACCACTAGCAGTATGCACACAGAAGCAACAGCAAGCATTGATCCATTTGCTCTGATGGGAAGATGTGGCAGGAACTGAGATTCATTGGAGGCTGTCTGCATAATACGGGAACAGTGAAACCCGTGCCCAACGGCGGAACCTATTGTTGCAGAAAGTGGCATTGTTGCTTATTAATGCGATTCCAAACATGCACATGCAATAATTGGTTATTTCCACTTCGAAATCCTAGAACACCCTCCCTGCAGCCCTGATATCATCCCATCCGTTTCTTGTAAAGTTGCATTGCGCGGACATCAATACCCCTCTGTTACACTTTTCAAGGGATGAGAGAAAGAGGAGTGTAAACCGAGGGAAACCATTGACATTAATTACCGCTTAAACCAACATAAAGTGTTATAAACGACGGAAAAACGTTTAAAGACGGGGACGTAAATGTCACATAATATTGCAAGTATCCGATAATGAATGCAACAGATTCTATTTCAACAAATGATTATAAAGGGGAATTCGATATTATTAAGTTAAAAATTGTACTAATATCGGGGTAATATAAATGGTTAAAATTTCGCTGTCTTGTAAGGTCGCGGTCGCCTGGTGGCAAGGTGACAGCTTCGGATCCGGAGACTTCCAGGTTCGACACCTTACGAATCGCCCTGTATGTAGGGCTAGTTCACGCTGAATCTGACGTCGAGGATCAAACGTTCTTCGGCCGGTGTAGCGCGGAAGCCGGAGGGAAAGTTGCCGGTGCCGTCATCTAAGCACTGTTCAGATTTACGACGCCCCTCCCAAGTAGCCCTTGTGTTGCTTCAAAACTGACTTAAACAATACTAACCAAAATTGATTCGCTATCTTGCAAATTAACAATGCGTGATAGAGAACATTATATTTCGATAAATCAATAGTGACGCTGTAAAACAAAGCGTCCATTTTACGCTTCAGTTTAGTTATATTAATCTAACGCAACCCGAGGGCTATTTTGGAGTGGACCTTATCAATTTGAACAGCGGTCGGATGATCAGGAAGACGCCTGAGCCAGTATCCCCCTCTCCAAACTTCTGCACCACAGCAGCAGAAAGACGTTTGAGCCGCTACGTATGATTTAGCGTGCCCACATACACGGCGGATCTTCAATGGTATTGGGTTTCCAACTTGCAACCTTCCGGCTCCGAAGCCGAGTCTTTACCATTAGGTCACCGCTGCCCTTTTATGCTTCAGACTATACTTTCGAAATACAGAAATGAAATGATGGAACAGTCATAGAATTATCCATAAAATAAACTTAATGGAAAACAGGTATCTTTCTGTTGTAGCGTAAATCGCTTTTCACCTTTGAAGAATCAAAACATCAATAAAACATTAAAAATCAAACTGCTGAATTTGCATATGGAGTTGTCACAATTATTTTTATCAACACTTTCTGCTACACTAAAACTGTCTTTGGAAAGCAATAATTTGATAGGTCTTAACAGATTTAATGTTAAATTAGCTAAATTTGGAATGATATACTTCTTGGTAAATAAAATTTATCTTCTCTCAATCAATGTGCTAAATCAGCACTTCGAGAAAACTTGACATGTACCACTCTAGATACAACTGCTCTAGAATGTTATTTTCGTGGCTATTCTCGGTATCTCCGAAATTGGAATTCTGCAGTCAATCAAGAGAATTTCTCGAATTCTCAAATATGTTCAAGGCAATATCTGTTTCAAAAGTTTATATTTTTGTAAACATTCGCTTCAGTGAGCTATTCGAATGTCTAAATTTAAGGAAGATTAACATTCGAGGAAATCTTTTCTCCAATTTGGATAAAATATGAGTTTATATCTATTTCTTTGACTCTTTGTCTAGGTGTTTTTATTTATTGAGAAATATTGTAGCATAAAATATGAAGATTTAGTCGATATCTTTACATGGTTGTATGTACTAACTTGCAAAAAAAGAAGGGGGGGGGGAAATGACTAAATAAATTACCTTTCCGAAAATCTATTTTTCCATCAGCAATTTTTTATTCTTCTGATTCTGTGAAGTATTTCTTCGAAAAATAAAGTTTAAAGTTGAACTCATATTGTTTTCAAGCAAATTTGAGTAAATCAAAAATAAATAATTGGCAATAAATTTATTCCTGCAAATGTTCAAGAAAGTCTAAAGATCTATATCAGTTAAAGATATAATTTCTTTCTATTACAATTTTGATTTTAATTTTAAAATATAGTACTCAACTAAAATTACGCATTGCAATAATATATAGTGAAAACTACAATTTTGCTATTTGAAACAAATAATAATAGTAAATAAGCAAAGAACACGACTAACTGAGCCATTAAATTAATTTCAGTTTAAACGTATAAATTTAGAATATAAATAGGATTTTTTTAAAATAAAACACTGATGTGTCTCATATTAATTCCTAAAAAAGCTAATCCACTGCATTGTAGTTATGTTTTACATTTGACAATCGATAAACTTATTAATAACACCATGGCACTACTATAGCACCAGATACACCATAAGACCATGGCACAATAGGTTTAAAACTACACTTATTCAGTATATTGGTCCTTCCAGACTCCATTGGTCAACTTTTTCAGCACAAATCCATTGAATAAACTACCCTGCGTAGAGCAAAAAGATCTCGTACCAGAATTTGAATTCTCCTCAAACACACTCGGTAATTCTTCCGGAAAAGAAACTCTCCTAGAATTAAGGAATCTCATGATTCGCAAACGATCAAACGACGACCCTCGCAACAATGTTGCAGGAACATCCCCACTGTATATTCCTCAGCTCACGCAACATCTTCTCCTATTTATCCGAGGAATATGTTGTTTGGATCGATCCGTTTAAGGAGATTGGAGTAGCCTATTGAGGTGATCGGCATGTCCGTGGACGTGACCAGGCATAAATGGACGAGCAGGTAGAAATCCGCCTCACGTCCTGCAAAAAGCTGGCTGTTGAAGATGGAAGTTGTTGGAGATTTCTTAGGACTAGAAAGATTGCCAGTAAAGAACTTTTGTCTGGGAAGTCTAGCAAAATAGCTTTCTGTGTTACAGATGTTGTTATCTGTTCTAGGATTCTACACAGAAATGTCCAGGTCATGTGTGAATTATTTTATAAAGGATCTGTTCGTGGATTTTGCAATTTTTGAAATAATTTAAAATGAGATAGATGGTAATTATTAAAAAAAATATAAGACCTTCAGAGATGCATTTTGTGTGCGGAAGTTCTATTTTTCACAAGTAATTGTAAAAAAATGTTAAGAATTTTTTTTTTTTTTTGGTAATATATATTTTAAAGTCATCCTTATAGTCTTCACGCTCATATTTTATGTTGTATACCTTTCTTGTTATAAGAAAATAGAGAGAGATGCATAAATGGAAAATGCTATTTTGAATAATAGTATATGACAGTTGACATACATAGTATTTTTCACCTCAATTTTCTCCGTGGGCATGACCAGGCATAAATGGACGAGCAGGTAGAAATCCGTGTCACGTCCTGCAAAAAGCAGTCTGTTGAAGATGGAAGTTGTTGAAAAGTTCTGTGAACTAGGAAGATAGCCAGTAGAGAACTTTTGTCCAGTAAAGAACTTTAGTCTGGGAAGTCTAGCAAAATAGCTTTCTGTGCTACAGATGTAGTAATAAACTGTTCTGTGCACACGTCCATGTGTGAATTATTTTATAAAGAATCTGATTGTGCTTTTTGATTTTGCAGAGAAATATAATTTATCGAATGAGATAGATGGGAATCACTAAAAAATCATAAGGCTTTCTGAGATGTATTTTGACTGTAGAAGTTGCATTTGTCGCAAGTTATTATGAAAAATGTTAATAATTTTTTTTTCGGGTGATAGATACTTCAAAATCATTCTTATAGTCTTCATGCTAACATTATGTATTGTGTCAACTGTTCTTGTTATAATAAAATTGACAGAGATCTATATCCATTTTATTATAACAGGAGTGCTTCTTCTTATAATAAAATGGACATAAATTAAAAATGCAATTTTGAGTAATAGTATATGCCAATTGGAATATATTTTTTTCACTTCAGTTTTATTATTAGGCAATTCAAAGATCATATCAGGATATGAAATGCCAGAAAACTATAAATTTTAACGCATCAGAAGAGTTAAAAAACAAATTGTAGCACACGTTACTTGGCAACCATTTCTATGTTTCGAAAATCAGAAAAAATAAGATAGTAATAGAATTTTGCAGTAGACTGGGCAAAAAAGCTTGTTATACATTAATATATTGGCTGTCAAATTTAGTTTGAAGAAATCTAACGATCACGAGTTTTCTTCTGCTTGACAATCAAATTGTTGAAATGATCTTGTTGGAGAATATTCCTTTCTCAGTATCTTCAGATACAATTTTTTAACTGATGAAATAACTGGATAAACTGAAGAAATGTTAAATATAATAGAATAAATAATGTTCACATGTGCAATAATAATTTCTTATGAAGCTGTGAGGAATCGGTGTTACAAAATGAATTTTTGCATCAATGCAATTTGAGATACTGACCATATTTTCCGCAAATGATATTTTATTTAAATATTAGCGGTATTCTTCAAATAATCAATCAAATCACAAAGTATTGGTTATCAAGTAGAATAAAACATTTTGAGAGCTTCTGTATGAATATTTTTTTTAGTTTTATTCAACAATTTTGTGACGAATAATTATAATAATTATTCATAAGACTTTTTTTTTCTTGACATACAAAATTAAACTAAACTTATAGTATCACTATCCCAGAAGAGGTTAAAAGACATTGTCCTAATCTGTTTAACAATCTTGTCCAACACTTCCCCTTGTCACACTGACTGAATGTGATACAAGTCTGCACTTACTCAAAGATTAGTTAATGTGAGAACAACAATAAGCACTATTAGAAAGCACGTGTGTGCTGATTAAATCTTTTTCACGGTGTTCATGATTATTCCTGGAGATATCGAGTAATTAATGTTATCTGCATCATTATTTTCAATGCTGTGAAAGGATACTTTCCGTTTGGATTGAAGTGCAATTGAGCACTGCAGAAGAGATCTATGAATGCGTTCAAGGAGTTAAAATAGTGTATGTATGTCATCTTATGTGATGGTTGATGATAAGGTTATGACATGAATCTGGAACATTTTTCTTATTTTATAGCTTATGGTTAAGTGATAAAAAGTTTTGATTAACATCTTTGCAATATACGAGTATAGGAATGATAAAACTTGATCAGTTGGATAACCTTTTTTCTCCGAGTTACACGGGGAAATGGCGTGTCGACGGTAAACGGCGAGAGATTTACGATGCAGTCAAACTTCGATTAACCGTCAGTTTCTGTTATCCGTCATCGTCTAAAAAATATCAAACTCTTTACAGACATCTTTAAAATTGTCCACGGATTGCTTTCATACTGTATAAAGCTGGAAGTGACTAATCGTCGCGCAGGAAGCTCAAAGACACCGAAGGAAAAGACCGATTATTTTGAAGCAGCGCACAGTGTGTAATTTCGGCAATCTAGGTGGAAAAAATTAAAATTTCGACCTCTTTAGAAATTATTAATCGCTATATATTTTGATAGCAAAATATATGTTGCATATGAAAATGGGTTTAGTTTTTCAGAATATCGTCAGGGGGCGCTATTATACTCGTCCCAATAGGCGCGATCTTGCACCTGCCGCGCTGAGTCCTAACAGAATTCGTTGACGTTGCATTCGAGAACTACTGTTTCTAAATATTTTTTTATTTTCACACTTACATTTCTACAGTATTTTCTATCCATCAGTGTCTTTTTTGTTTGAAGAACAGAGTTTATTTCCGTGAAACAGCCTCTAAAAGTTGTGAGTCATTTTTTTTGCAATGCGAAAGCGAAGTCATAAGTTTACGTAAAGTTTTAGTTTAGAGTACCACCGAGTACCACTTTGCGGTTGGGTAGTCATCAAATATAGAACATTTATAAGTCTACATATTAAAAAATATCTTGCGAAAACTTGCGATTTTTTTTTTTTTTTATCCTTTTCTGCAGAATGGCACATTCAATTTCTCGTAAACAGCTTTTCGAAGTATGGATGAAAACCCCGAAATGTTCAAAAGCAGACGCATTGATTGCATTTATTATGCAAGAACTTGGAACTCTCTCAAATTCGGAAAGTGCTGTGATAAGCTTGAAGAACAAGCGCTTGCGTTAACGGTAGATAATGGTTTGTCCACTCGTCAATACCAACGAATACTTGAGCATGCTGAAAATCTAAATTGCAAATTATATCCTTCCTATCATAAAGTTAAAGAAGCCAAGCAGGTATATTGTCCGCACAGTATTGGTGTGACAGAAACATCAGCAGAAATAACTTTGCAGACACTCGTTGGCCACACTGTTTCACGTATTTGTCACATCGAATTTGTTACTGAAAAATTACGTTTGTCCACAAATAATGCTTTTGAAGTTATTATGAAATGAGGATGTGATGGATCCGAACAAAATCGATATAAACAAAAGTTTTCTGAGGAAAATTTCAGTGACGAAAACGTTTTCAGCATTTGGGTAGTTCCACTTCAAATTTATAGACGGTAGGTAAAGACGATTCCAAAAGTGTAATTTGGAAAAACCCAGTTCCGTCTTCGACTAAGTACTATCGACCTATTAAATTTATTTTTGCCAAAGAATCAACAGATTTGATTACTACAAAAGTTGAATAAATAAAACACCAAATAAAAGAATTCGAACCGACGAAAATTTTTGATGATTTGGAAATTTCTGTAACGCCAACTCTGATATTTTGTATAGTCGTCGGAAAAGTTTGTAATGCTGTATCATCGTGCCCATCCACCCAAATATGTTACTTGTGTGGGCGAACCCCAATGAAATGAACAAATTATGTGTCATCCCCCAAAAAGAAATGAGTAAAGAATTTCTGCTGTTTGTCATATCACCCCTCCACTCTTGGATAAGGCTAATGGAATGCGTTCTTCATATTTCATATAGGCGAAAAATTAAAACACAGCAAACACGAAGAGCTGAAAAAAGAAAAAAGTATCTGAAAAAAGAAGTTTAAGAGAGATTTAGACGAGAATTAAGTCTTTTAGTTCACGTCAAAGAGGAAAACAGTGGAACACAAATGACAGCAACACTACCCGCAAATTTTTTAGTCATCCTGAGAAAACGGCAGAGACAACTGGAGTGGAGATTAACTTGATCAAGCGTTTGGGATTATTCTCAAATGCATAAACTGTAACATAAAAATCAATTTAGAGAAATTCGCAGAATTTACGAGAGTGACACAAGACATACCTCCGAAACTACAGTTGGTATCCAATGCTTATAAGTAAACATAAAATTTTATTTAACGGGAGAGTCATAATTGAAGCGTCTATTCTTCCGATTGTATCATACTCTGAAGAAGCCCAGGAGGCAAGAAATAAACACAATAGGCAATATAGGGAACTATTCACAAGGAAGCCATCCAGGATAAACACAAATACAGACTTACTACATAGATTGCTCATCATATCCGATCGCTATATAGCAAGTTTACGGGCAGCTCCAAAATCCAAAAAACGGAAAATGGGTCGAGAAATGAAAAAATTGTTAGAATTATGCTTATCAGATGAGGAAGATTCCGTCATTGTGTCTGAGGACTCATCAGAAGAGAGCAGTACCTCAGAATGGAAACATACTTACCTATTATTCCAACGTGCGTGAAACACTTTTGCACGAGTGTTTTCACTGAAAATCAATTTTCAATTTTTTTCCACTTTTCTGCTTATATTTTTAGCTCGATTTTTCTTAAATATTTACTATTACATATTAACAAAATATAATATTTTATCTGAGAAAATACGTTTACTTTTTATTTTTTTCTATTACCAGTGTTTCTCATAAAACATGTTTCCATGCGTATGTATACAGTATCTCTTCCTTGTAATGGAGCTAATATTTATGTTATTGTAAAAACGTTTTTAAAATTTCTCATATATTAAAATACGTTGTTCAGTTAAACAGATTTGTATGTTATTAGCAGTATTTATCCTAAAAACCGAACAATCAACTTTTGTTTTTGAAATATTAATTTTGTCCACCTAGATTGTCGAAATTACACACTGTGCAGCGTAAGCTTTAGAGTATTGCAATACATTTCTGTTCATTAATACTCTTGTACTGAAGTTTGTGTGGATCGTTCTTTAAAATTAAATGCAATACGTATTTATTATTCACTTTTAGAGGATTTTATTTTCATTTTCTTTCCGAGCCAGCAATGAAATCACGTTATTGCGCATGCGTATTAAGAGATTTCTGTTATCAGTCTATTCTGCTATCCGTGACAGCCTTGGTGACGGTTAATCGAAGTTTTACTGCGTATCTTTTCGCCTATTTCCTTTTATAATTGCTAATTAACATAGAAAACTCATAATTATTTTGTCTTCAGCGCTCTGTCAAGCTCAATTGTTTTTTCTGGAAAACTTCTTTATATCAACCTAACTATGCTGTTTCACTTAAAATACTAAAGAAAAAGTTTTATTTTTTTTCATCAGTAAGCATCACATATGCAAGTATCTCTTCGGGTCGACACTTTTCTTCTTTTCTATGACTGCATTCTTCGATTTTAATACTCGTCATAAAGAAGAACAAAAAATATTTTTTAAAAAATCCTCGGATCATTCTTTCGTTCCCATTACAGCTTTCATTTTAAGATTCGAATTTTGAAGGACAAGCCTCATCTTCCTAAGATTTCCCATTTTTTTTTTTTTTCGACTTCGTTTTCACATTTTTGTAAAAGAAGTGTGCGTATAGGAAGTATTGTAATCGTTAAAATGCTATTTTTCTCTAATTTAAAGTGTATTTCTTATAAAGTTAATTGCATTATTTGAAGATAAATAAACTACAAAAGCATTTTATTACGTCTTTTTATTAAAATTATTTCTCTGTTACTATACATTAAAACAATTTCAGATGGTTCAAATTCGGTAATCTTTCCCTACCTTGCTGCCTTTTTACTTTCTCGTATACGAAATGTAAAAAAAGAAAGTATTGTAATCGTCAAAAAATTCGAACTCGAGATTTAGATAAATCTCCACGTTTTAGAACTCCCCGAGTACGAAAAACACAATTTCTGAATTATGTCTGCCTGTCTGTGAACATGATAACTCGAAAACGGTTGGGTCTAGAAGTATGAAATTTGGTATGTGATCTTTACACATAATTTGAAGGTTCCCATAACATTTTGGTTTAAATTCGTCCACCGGTTGTCTGTCTGTTTGTTCACGTTCATGCACGATATCTCAAAAACTTAAATAGCTTAATGAATAAAACTTGATGAACATTTTTATCATCAAGAATGTTGATACTTATCAAATTTTGTACCAAATCCGTCAAAGGGTTAACTGTTTGTCGGTCTGTATAATCGCATGCTTGTGAACACGATAACTACTAAACGGAATAACTTAAATAAATGAAATATGGTATGTGGTATGTGTATGTATATGGTATGTGTGCTAACTGTATTCAAGACTGTATTGTAGATCTGAGTTCAATTTGGTTTCAATCGGTTGAAAAAAAAGGCGTTCAAATTACACATTCATTTTCTTCACCATTCTATGACGCGAAAAAAGGCGCGACGGTTTTCCCCACCTGTGTTAGAGAATGGCACGTGTTACTGCCATTTGGCGTATTTTTTCCCCACCCGTGTTAGGGCATATGTGAAAAAGATTAGGGGAGGCCACTCTCGCTGGTTTATTTCTGGTGATATTCATTAAGTCGAGTGTGCTAAACAGGATGATACTAGTTTTTAAAATCTAGATATTCTAAAAAAATCTTCATAATTAAGGATTCTTTACAGTTTAATCTGAATAGTAGGATGTTGGGAACGAAGGTTCTAATAAAAAGAAATTATTGTATAGTATCTTTTCTGGTGGAATTCTTAACGAAGTTTCAAAATTTAGAGTATTGTACTTTCTGCATAACAGGGAGAATTAAGGACTGAATATATGGTGAATAAGTTTGGTAGCTTTACATATAAAGGTACTAGTGAGATATGACATGTGTTGCGATCGAATAGAACCGAATACGAACTGCAATTTTTATATAACCTTGTTACAAATAAAATAGCTCCGTTGTATTATTTTATTACTAAGGGGCGCCGATTTTGCTATGGCACATTTCAAACTGCTTCCCAAAGCATAAACCTTTATTTCAATATATGGAATAAAAACGGCATGGGAAATATGCTTCATACAGTTTAAACGTAGTATTTTAAGTCACAACTTCCCCTATGAAATTCTCCTACAAGACATTTTTTTTTATTATTATTCAGGAATACTTATCTGTTGGCCCACATATCTCTAGCTAGATTAAAATAGAATTTTATTCGGAGGGAGAAAAAAAATTGGATTTTCATTTTAAAAGATCGATTATACAAGGGGAAGGCGGTCTGTGAATCGACTAGTTTCCGACATTTTTTTTTTCAAGTACAAGAGGTTTTTGAAAAGTTGACTGTGAAAGGAAAATCAATTTTCTCTCCTTTTTTTATCACTAAGGAATCACGCTGGTCTTTTTCACCCCGGTATTACATCACTTTTGGGATATGGAATATCATGTCGGTGTTCCATATACTCACAGTATTCAAAACGTACAATCTTCCATTTGGATGTAATACACACAAGTTTCAGTTGTATATTCTATACATCTTTTAATGGATTTTGTATTCGCTTCAATGCAGAAATCAGTTTATTCTCTGTTGGCGTGTATTTGAACAAGAAAACTCAAATATACAGCCAGCTAGATTGATGAAATTTAGCATGTGGTTCTTACACCAAAATTATAGATCTCTAACAGATTTCGGACCAATATGTAATTGTTTCCTGCATTTAGCAAACAATTTCCATGATGTTTTTCTCCTCTGAATTATGTCATTTTCTGATTGTTACAATAAATTAAATACAATTTTTAAACCTAAAGCTTTATTCTTATATTCTTGACTTTCAAAGTTTAAAAGATCTCCAAAAACTTAAAACGAATACTATATTCGATTGTTTAAAAATTTGCTGCGCTAAAAAATGTTGTCAAAAAATGAAGTTACCTGTTTAAGACGATTGATATCTTAGTTTGTTAAGAGTCTGCGTGAAATATGAATACATCCAGAAAAGTGCTGTTTCATTTTTTTCAGTATCTAATTAAAATCCTTTTCATTCCTTATATAACCTATTTTAACCACAATCTACTCCTACAAAACAATCCGTTCACATGCATTGTAATGCTGCCTCTGCAAAAGAAAATCATTTATAACCAAAGAAAAATGTCATTGTGTTTCAAAACAAATCCTTTTCACCAGTCTTTGAGGAGGAAAGCGGGGGCCGCCCCCTGCTTTTAGTATCCCCCTATTTTCCCTGCGGGCATAGCATAATACTCGATTCATCTTGTAGCATTTCAGTAAAAGAAGTGGAATACGAACATATTTGTCCCCAGTAACTGATCGCCGAGGTTATTTTCGAATTTTTGCCACGTTCGTGTAATGACCCTGTCTGTTTAGCAAAACACGAGAGTTTCCGTGATGTGAATGTTCAATGGCGTATGAAATATCGAGTCGGTGGTGATCAAAGAACTGGGTTCTTTGAGAAAAATGTGTCTTTCGCCCATGAGCTAACGAATCGCGAGATTTTTTTGACCGAAGATTGAAGAACATTTTTCTCAATTATCTGTATTGTGATTATTGCTAAGTGATGTAATTTCTGGTCTCTTGATAGTGGTACTTCATCTGGAGGGATTTATCAATCTTTTAGTTCAATTTTTATGAAACATTGTTGAGAAATCCTGAGAATGAATAATTTTTCTTCGGCCCTTTATTTAGCGTTGCTTTTGAGATAGTTTTTCATCCTCTCTTAGGCAAAGAGGAAAAAAGGTCAGGACAGAAGGTTTTGAAATACCTAGAATCTAATATAGAAAAACCCACATGATTTTTCTTGCATCACTCTTTGACCCCCTTTGCGTCAATTTTGATGGATGATTTTGGTGTCGTTAGAATAATCAGTCACACCACTACCGTAAAACCAAAATTTGCGTTGTATACGTTCAGTGAACTATTAGACCAAACGAAAGTTTTGTTAAGTCTACTGACAGAAACTTTGTTTTCATCCAACAAAGTCGTTAAAGAGAAAAGCGTTACTAAGAAACGTTCATACCAATCCAACAGCGTATCTGAGGAGAGCCAATTGCTGCTGACAGCTTTCATATAAAGCCAAAAGCGTAGCTAAGTGTTGTCAAGAATTTTTAAGAGACGTTTATATCAAGTTTGTTTTAATTTAAATAGAAAATAACTTTTCAGATTAAAAGTGCTTACCAGTTTAATTGTTTCTATGTTTCCAAAACGTCGAGAACCAATGCGAGGGGGAAGAATAGTCCAAGTCTGCTAGTCAGTGGTGCGCAAACCGTGGGTCGCGACCCCTCTGTGGATCGCGAGAAAATTTTTGTGGGTCGCTAAATTTAAAGAAATTTATTTGACAATAAAAAACATATAAGGCTTTCATTGAAAAAAATGGTCGTGACCCCCAGAGGCAAAACATTTTACACAAAGTGAGGGAGTCGGAAATAGTTTGCGCACCACTGTGGTAGATAACATAGAGCCGATAGTCGCACGTTTCCAGTTGGTCAACATCAGGCCATGCCGAATTTCAGGCACTTGGGTCTATGGACAATATCTGCCGTCAGGGCCGGATTTATGCATTTCTGCGCTCTAGGCCAAAGCACTTCATCCTGCGCCCACTCCCCTCGTGCACGCACCCTGACTATAGTGTGATGTATTTCAGCATAATGTGAAGAATTGTAGAGCCTTCTTTATCAAAAATAATATATTTATGTAGGAATTGTATTTTCCCCGTCTACCTTAAAAGCGTAAGTTTAATTCCTTCCTAATAATATTTTCTCACTTTCCGTACAAGCTCATATGAATATTTTTGTGTCAGCGGAAAGATATCGAGAGATAACGGTCACGCGCTCTCTCGGCGCTAATCACATGATGCGTGGATGTTTCTCTGTTAAAAACTTAGTGTAATGTTTGAATCGGGGGAGATGTCTTTTTGAAATCGAGAAGAACGGTCATGCGGTAGACTGGTGAGCGTAGGCAGCTACGGGGGTTTCTTCCCTGTTAGCACGGCGGCGATGGCTAACTACTAACTAACCTTCTTAAACGTGGTGTAAGTTGATATTTAACTAAATAACTATCAAACCCTAAATCTCTCTTGTCTAATCTGTAAATAATCATGCGTGTAAATACCTTTCTCATTTCATATTTTATAAACAAATAATTTAGTCTTTAACTGCTGTTTCTCCTTCTTTATCTTTGGGGCATTTTCCCCTAGAGTGTTCCTCAGACGAAGCATTTTTTCTTGTAGGCGGATATTTTTTCCCCTTCAACCCAATTACTACATTTATTGGACGTCTACCACAGCACAAACATGCAAAACAAACGCATACACTTTCATCACAAATGTTAGATCACTCTTATATCGAATTCAAGGTTCAATTCATTAATATCTTTTCCGTTTCTAGGCAATGTTAGCAAAAGACAAAGATATCGTTGCAATATAGAAAAGAATTGTGCCAAACCATATTTTTAATTAATTTCTTTTTCAGCCAATCGATATTTTTAAATTAATTTCTTTTATGACCAAACGATTTTTTTTATCTAATTAATTTCTTTTCTTCAAATATTTTAATAATTCTACAAATATATATTTTTATTCGTTACGAATATTACAATAGAGATAGGCAACGTAAATGTGCCGCCAGTTTATTTAATGAATGTATGTGTTTATTTAATGCATGGATGTGTTTAAAAACAGTATTTTGTTTGCTCTTTCCAAAATAACACTTAAATTTATTATTATTATTTTTTTGTTTTCGCCTTTCGTGGCCTAGGTTGGCCCTATCTGCTATCCTTGTAGGGTCTTTTAATTTTAAGCTGAATGAAGCCGTGTTATATTTTGCTTCTATGCAGCATTCTCCGTGTTTAGTAGATATTTGTAATTTAAAATGTTTAATTTCTACGATACATTTCTTATTTCTACAATTATTTTTTCCCGGTACGCTAAGCGTTTTAAGTTTATCGGATTTGCGCATGTGTTTTGAAAAGTATTTGCTCTTATATTTAATGTTTAAAAGCTTTTTCGAAACTTACAATTGTCCCTCTTTTTATAATATTTTGAATCTATGCAGTATTATCCTCGTTTACTAGATATTTGCCATTTGAAATATTTGTTTTATTGATAACTTTGTAAGACTTCTAAAGAAATGTTGGAAAATGCTTGGAATTCAAAATGACAAATCATCTAGACAAACAATATCAGAATATGAATAATGTATGGGTCACTTTATTTCAAACAACCTGCAAGTTGGAGAATATTTTATGCTAAATTCCAGTCAGCAATTCCGATGCACCAGGAACATTATTTTATCAATCATTTAAAAGTACTTTTCCCAGTGCGATGAAACATGTGAGCTATATATTGTATTGTGTCGAAATTTGACGAAAATTATTTCTCTTTCACCTCCTTTATAAAAAAAAGTGCCAATATTACCAAATCGGCTGGATTTCGAAAGACGCCAAATATATCGCATACGACGGATTTCTGTTACTTATTGTTGAAAAATCCAGCAATAATTCACTATTAGAGAGAGTCTTCTAACATTCGATATCCTTTCTTATTCAATTAGAGGATTCTTCGTCATAAGATTATGGCTGTTCTTTCATGGTTGTGAAAGCAATGATAGTGCAATCTGAAGGTGATCGTATTTCTTCTCTCGTGGTTTGTTCTGCAACAAAAGAGAGGAAAATCCATTATTTTTTTGGTGGTGATATATCGTGTTTAGACAGAACTATATCTTCTTTTTTTTCTGAAAGAGGTACAGAGAATTCTGTGAATCATGGGGGTCAAGACAGTATGAGCTTCTTATAAGTAATCTATGCAATGCCCCCCTCTTATTTTAGATATAAAAAAACACAATAAATTAATTTTCTTTTTTCAGGAACTTTTAATAAGAAAAGACATACGCCTATTTTTTTTATGTATTTCTTGTTTTGACGTAGCTTCTATCTTTCCAATATTGGATGTGTGTGTGTGCGATTTTTTAATAAAACCATGTCCGCGAGTTTTTATATAAAAAAAGATCTTATCTATTTATATTTCGATTACATGGAATGAGAAGGACACAAAGAATTCGAATACAAAGGACAAAATTTTCTTCGAAAATGTACATTTCATTATATTTGCCCAGAATAATTGAAAAGTAAGGTTTAATTTATCAAAATGTACTGACATTTTCTATGTTGTAAATGCTATGTATTTTTATACTCATCTGCTGTATGCATTCTTTAGTTACATAGCTATAGTTAAAGTTCTCGTAATTCTATGTTTTATAGTTAGAAACTAAATTTTTTTTATACTTGTATATCAAAGTCTCTTTTAACTATGCATCCCAACTTCAGATGGGGTTGCTTCGATTAATATTTGGTCGTAAAAATATCAATGTCGAAACATTCTGTTGATTTCTTCTTCAGAAATTAACAAAAATAATTTTAATACTAACTGAATGTTCAGCATTTATTAAAAGTTTATAAAGTAAACCTTCATAATTAAATTTCTTTTCATTTGATGCTAATTGATTTTTCCTTATATTATTTTCCCCCGCTTTTATAAACACTTAGAATAGAAAACTATTTTTCATTCAAAGATGGCTATATGGAATATTTTCGGAGCTGGAAACAGCAGCGTATGAAAATAGATCAGTGGCCCAGTAAATCGGTCAGAAAATAGGGGTTTGCTGTGCAAAAGGTCGGGTAGTTTTGATTTTTGGATATGTTGTTAGTGTTGGGCGCGTGTAGTAAAATCCAAGTTTTCGACCTCGTCGCGCCACTGCGTGCCACTTGAACAAAACATCAAAATTTTGGATCTTTTCTAAATTTTTTCACAATATCTCCAGAACGGTTGGTAATCAGCTCTGTAACTTAAATAGTAACCGAGATACGATTTTCTCAAAAATTTATGAAAATTGTTATTTTTCGTCAATTTTTGTTGAATATGTCCTGAACTAATATAAGGTGGTTTACTCAACACATACCATTGCCCATAAATGATGTGCTGATGTCAATAAGCAGTGGTGTAGTAGGAACGGCGGATGTTAACTGCCACTTGTCTCACTAACTTGATTGCGAGGGAAATCTCCAGAATTGTTGGCGGCAACTTCGGAAACGTTAAATTTAAGCGTGAAGATAAAGTCATTACACTTGCTTCTGTTAACAACAGTGCTAAAATTGGGAAAGAAAAAGTTACTGTGGACCCACTTCCTCTTCCACAGAATTTGTGTAGCCAAATAGTCAGATGAAGACTTGAAAATGTTTTTCACATTTGAACTGTCACCTTTCCCTTTGTGACAGTTTAATGAAGAGGGAATGCGAAAGGGAACTAAATCGTCCCTGTTTTCAGCGTTCACACCAACCAAAATTGATGTTGTCCAAGGTAAAAATAATTTTGTGTTGGTGGATGGAGGCCACTTACTTTACAAAATTGTTTCGCAGCGGAACATGAATTTCGGGGACATTGCTAAGAGGTATCTGACATACTTACAAACACATTATGGATCGAACGTAGCCGTAGTGTTTGATGGATATCCTTCTGATGTGAATGGAAAGAGCACCAAAAGTGCAGAACGCATTCGACGAGCAAACTTACTTTCATCACATGATATAATCTTCAATGAAGCCACATGTCCAGAAATTTCTCAAGAACAATTTTTAGCAAATGAAAGAAACAAGGTGCGTTTCATTGACCTCTTGAAAAAGTTTCTACAAAAAGCAAATGTAACAGTTAAACAGGCAGTAGAGGATGCAGACGTACTAATCGTTAAAATTGCTGTTTCTGTTAAATCTCAGTATGACAATATTTTCGTGGTTGGTGAAAACATTGACTTTTTAGTCCTTCTAACGGGGTTAGCTCCAATGAAAGAGAACTTGTAGTCCGAAAATGTGTAAAAGGGAGGACGCCTGATGTGTTATACTCCACAAAGCCATTGAAATACAAATTCAGCAGAGTGATATTGTTCATTCACGCTTTCAGTGGGTGTGATACTACAAGTGCACTATTCGGCCATGGGAAAACAAAATTTTGCTCTCTTTTAGAAAAAAACTGATACCTGGAAGAAAAAATACAAGTATTTTTCAACTCTGAAGCTACTATTGACCAAGTGGCTAAGGCAGGCGAAACTTTTCTGATTCATTTATGTGGAGGTAACCCCAGAACCTCTGCATGTGATCTCAATCACTTGCACTACACGCTATTTACCCAATCACCAACTAAAGCAAGGTCCACTCTAGCACGTTTACCCCCAACCGTGGATGCAGCACGATTTCTTGCCTTAAGATCTTACCTTCAGATACAGAAATGGTTAGGACATGAGAAAAATCCTCTTTAGTGGGGCTGGGTACCTACCCGATTCAGCCTCTCCCCACGCAGAATGGGAAGGGATGCAACTCCTGAATCCCTCTTGAAAATTATATCTTGCAACTGCAAGAAAGGATGCAAGAATGCTTGCGGTTGCGGAAAGCAGATCTTATATGTTCTTCCCTGTGCACTTGTTCTCTGGGAGAAGCTTGCGAGAACGTGTCAGACATCAATCTACTTGAGGACAGCATTGAAGATGAAGACGACACGCCATCGTCAATAAATAACTTTATATACGAAGATATGGAAGATTTATATCTTCAGCTGGATGAAGAGGACAAGGAGCAGTAGACAGAGCTTGAAGATTTCCGTCCTGACTCGTCAAAAAGGCAAAAATTTTAAATAATATATATTATATGGTGTATGCCTAACAACTACTGTCCAAGTTTTAACTTTTGTTATATAAACTTAGTATATATTTTTTTAGACTATTTAATTGTTTTATGATGTCAAAAATTTCTAAACCGTTCTTTCGTTGAACAACTGCATATCTTGAAATGTAAGTCGTAGAAACATCCTATAGTGCTTTATTTATAGCAAATTTACTCGCCTTTAAAATTGGTCCATAAGACGTTTGCTCTAAACACCTTGTATTAGTTTAGGACATATTCAACAAAAATTGACAAAAACTAACAATTTTCATAAATTTTTGAGAAAATCGTGATTTTTTTGGAAGCCTGTGTCTCGGTCACTATTTAAGTTACAGAGCGAGATTTTGCGCTCAAACTGTGACAAATTTACTCTACTTTAAATTTGTGAAGGATAATATTTTCTGTAAAACCAACCGTTCTGGAGATATTGTGAAAAAATTTAGAAAAGATCCAAAATTTTGATGTTTTGTTCAAGTGGCGCGCCTTGGCGCGACGAGGTCGAAAACTTGGATTTTACGACACGCGCCCAACACTAACAACATATCCAAAAATCAAAACTACCCGACCTTTTGCATACCAAAATGTACCATTTTACTGGACTAACTGGGGGTCACGAGAACATTTTTTGGGATCGCCAAATTCAAAGAAATTTATTTGACAATAAAAAATATATGGCTTTTCTTCAAAAATTATCAGGTTCCAGTAAAAGAGTAAAATGAAATAATATTATTTATAAAAATTGAATATTTTTTTACAAAAACTATTGTCCGTTCTTTTCGGCAACCTGCAAATATAGTCATAAAAGGTGACTCTGAAATTGTAATGCCCTCTACATGCTTTCTTGTGTGATTCATTTGCAACTGGGTTCGGCCTGACGTTTAGTAGTGGCCATCTTTGCAACAGCTTGTTCAATTTAGGTGTGCCCCACGCCTTGCTATTTAGTCTTTATACTGTGGCAAAGTCCTTACTACTGTCTTTATACTCACCGTAAGAACCGTGAATTTCTTTAAGTCTGTGCCTCAGTAGTTCGGTTTGCTGCTTCTTGTGTTCATTCGAGTGCATTCGTTAATTCTGTTTATATACTGTTTTTGTTAATTTTAAGTAAAAACTGCAATCGGGTATGCGCTTAACAGCATAGAACAGTTCAGTAACGTGCTCGGAGGGCAATAATGAACAATTAATGAAAAAAGCAAAATAGATATTAAAATATTTATAAAGAAAAACTTTTTCCTAAAATATTTTGCTTGCATTTAGCTTTTTTTATATCATTTTTGATGTTTTTCAAAAATTAATTATCCTCAACTGATATTTTATTGGAAACGCTACCAGAGTAGTTACTATTTAAAACGTGTAAAGGCAGAGTTAGTTCTGTTTTTGTATTACAGATGGTGGCCCTAAACTAGGCCTACTTTTGCAGTTTAAGTGCGAGTACAAATTCAAAATCATAGCAAGCTGAATTTTGGAAAATAAAAATTAAATGTAATTTTTAAATATAAAATGTTCCATCTTTGGAATAAGTAATGTTAAACGTAATTATATTTTTTTGAAGAAATTCTTTAGCCGTGGAACGAATCAAGAGAAAGAATATTGATTGGTTGATTGATTAAAGGGGTTTGATGGGATTTTCAGAAAGGCTTTGATTCCCTACTCATTCCAAAGTTCTTTTCAATCCGCTACAGGAAAGAAAGTTGAAATGCCATTAAAATATATTCCTTCGCTAATCAGAGCGCGCGGAAAAAGAGAAAAAGAATAATTTATTATTTACTAAAGAAAGATAGATAGATAGGCAGAGATCAACCAATCAGAGTAAAGCACAATGGAAAAAATGGATGTGCGATTACCGATTGAATTCTAAATCATAATAATATTAAATCACTATAATTAATTTTGTACTTGTTTTGCATTTTTTTAAGTAAGCTCCGATATCTGAATGTTTTGATTCACTGTAACCTCTGTCTACAATATAGATATATGCTCGACTGGCAACACCTGTTGAGATGTTTACTCATTAAATTCCAAGAGTAAATTTTGGACTTTGTTACTTGAACATTGTAATATTTTTATTTTAAGTAACCATCATATACTGTTGGTATAATAAGATTTTTTTTATGTGAGTTTTCTTTTCTTTAATTTTTGTCTGAGTAAGTTACAAATCAGCATTACAGAGTAATCCTGGACTATATTTTCTTCCAACATGGAAGTCGCATTTGACTGACCAACTACAAAGATATTGTATATTTATAATTTTATTTTAGCTTTAATACACTCATAATGGATGAATGGCTCAAGATTTCCACTAGCGTCCAGAAGATGAAAATAATGACAATACTAATGAGAATAATGGACCAACGTATAATAAACTTAGAAAAATTGTGGTTGAATCCATTGACACTGTTTTTACCTCAAAAAATATGAAACGAAATGTGTTATCTAATAAAAAATATCAAGAAGATTTTTATTAAATATGGATTTACATATTGCGTTGTTAATGGGGAAGAACATCCGTAGTATGTTAACTGCAGGGATAAATTAACAAATAAAAGAATAAAACCTGCTAAATTAAAAAGACAAAGGAAACTAAGCATAAAGATTTAGAAAAATATCTGAAGACGAGCTTAAAGCATGAAAAATCAAAAAAAAAAAATAATAATAATATTTTTGAAAAAATACACTACAATTCCTGAGAAGGATTTACGGATATCCTTAGAAATTTCATATTTAATAGGGAAAAATTCAAAACTGCACACAATTGGAGAATCACTCATTCTTCCTTCAGCAATTAAAATGACATCAATTATGCATGGAGAAAATTATGGTAACGATTTAAAAACTATACCGTTATCAAGAACCGTTTCTCGCCGAATTTCCGCCGTTTGAAGCAGTATAGAATCCGTTTTTTTAAAAATCGATTCAAAAACTTTCCTGTATTTGCTTTCCAACTTGACGAAACTGCCGACATTACTAAGCTGTCTTAATAATTGTTTATGCAAGAAACGTTTATGAAGAAAACATATCAGAGGATTTTTTAATGTTATAAAAAATTGGAAGGAAGGAAAACAGGAGAGAAAATATTTGAAATTATTAATAGATATTTTCAAACAAATAACCTTACCTGGACACGCTCTGTCGCGGTTTGCTCTGATGGTGCTTCAGCATTAACAGGTAAAGACTAAGGGGGATAAAAAAAAATTGCCCCCCCCCCCATAGAGTTCAACAATTGCATGATATATAGAGAAGCTCTTGTTGCAAAAGACATTGAAGAAAAATTGCGCAAGATATTACATGATAAATTAATTAGATTAGAAGCAGCAGTCTAAACAGTCGTCTCTTTTCAATATTCTGTAATGTTCTGTGTACGAGACATTATTACTAAGTCAGATGGCTCTCAAGCGGCAAAATACTGCGACGCATTTTCGATTTCAGAAATGAAGTTTACATTTTTTTGAAAGAAAAGAAACATATATTAGCAAGATTATTCATTAATGAGGATTGGCTCGGGAAACTCAATTACATGGTTGATATTTACGAAAAACTTAACGATTTGAATTTAAGTCTACAGGGAGAGAGTAGCATTTAGCATCGAGCAGTAAAATTGAAGCTTTTAAGAATAAGCTGAAACTTTGGCAAGGAGAATTGAACAAAATCATCAGAGGCATGCTCCCATGCTTTTCAGAATTTACTAAAAAATATAGATTTCTTGTTATTTATAAACATAATTTCCCGTCATATGATCAAATTGGGAGAAAACTTTTCGAAAAGTTTTCCAAGTGACGAAACACTGAGCATTCAGTTTAAGTGTCTAACTATCCAAAAGATTTGGCTATCAATTGGAAACGAATATGCCGATTTGAAGAAGAAAGCGAATGAAATTTTGATTCAGTTTGCATCAACCTACTTATGTGAAACCGGCTTTTCAAAATCAGTCGCCATTAAAAGAAAATATCGGACACGATTGGATCCAGAGGTTGACTTTCGGCTTGCGATTTCCAATAGCAATCACGAACTCTTTGCAACCGCATACCTCCCATTGAATTCTTATGATGTAAAGTTTTTCTAGTGTATTTTTCATTAAAAAATATTTATACTCATATGCATAAATAAAACTATTACTTCATAAAACAATTAGTTTTTTTCAGACAACTAATAAAGCCGAAACGTAAGCGCAAATCCGAAAAAGAAATTCACTTTAACTATGTTGACGCTCAAAAAAACGTTTACTATCTATCCAGGGGTCGCGACAAAAGTTAACGCAAAATGAGGGGTCGAAAGTGAAAATAGTTTGCGCATCCCTGAAATAGATTGAAAAATCCTGCTCTAACTGTAAAATGTTTTTTAATAATTTTTTAGATTAATTTAATCATAACTTTTATTGTTAATGAAACCTTCTTGAATTAAATATTTTGAATTTTTTACTATTTATCTTAATTTTAAGAGCAAAAATTCAAAAAATTAGTAATTGTGTTTTACTTCACAAAAACTATTCAAATTCTCTCCGACTCAAAGCCATCACTATTTTATTGTCTTTTCAAATATTATAAGCGAAAAAATCCTCTTAGAAAAATGGAAATGACCATGTGTTATTAATATATTAGTAACGTCTTGATCATTTGCATGTTTTTACACACTTATTTAAATTGACTTGCTTCATGTTTGCAACGATGGAATTTTGTAATCGATTTTTCACTAACTTCCGGATGTGCTCACTTACGTATTTTCGACTAAAAACGCGGTTTTAATATTTTCAGAATTAAATGTTGATCGAATAATTGAATAAATTTTGAACCCGTACCAATAGCACCACCTAGTTGCGTAATTGAAAAATAATTGATTTCAAGTTTTTGTAATGAATTATAAATTAAGAACCAAAAAGTAGAAACTGATTGAAATAAAAAACAAAGGATTTTTTAGTTCACTAATGAAAGTTCCTTTTTACAAAATGTGTTTATTAAATTAGTCTTGTATTAAAGGGCAAAATATAAGAAAAAATTATGTTTATAATTTGCTTTACAAAATTACTTAAATTCTTTCCCTTCCATCTTCATTGTTTTACTATCTTCATAAATATTATAAGCAAAAGGGTCATTTTATAAAGATAGAAATAACGTATTTTTATTAATATATTGCTAATGGCCTGGTCGTTTTACTTGTTTTAACGCGATATTTATCATAGAATTGCAAAAATTGAATTAAAATTTATATTTATAAATATTACATCAAATTATAATTCTTACCGATCATTGGCGACTCATTGTAAGTTACTTCTTTTGCGTGATTTCATCTTCTGTTTCGAAAATAAGTGTGGAATTACGCTAAAATAAGAAACGATGGAAAATTTGTTATTATTCTTCCTTCAAGCATTATTACCGTCGAGATATTTTATTACCTTTGAGTGCTGAATTCGCCCCATTTCAGTTATGAGTCATTATTAATCGTAAAATTTTATGATCTCCTCAGAATTCTAAGTCTTAGCGTGTACCAATGCTTTGAGTAAATATAGTTTCTTCAAGCATTAAACGATCTCAACTCGGATCCATATTTTTACGATTGAATGGGTTTCGGTAATGTTTGTAAATTTTCTGAGATTAATTGGAGTTAAATGACTTAATTAAAAGATTTTGGTTTGGATTTTTTTGTCATTAATTATTTGTAGTAGAATTAAACGTATTTAACTATTTTTCACCGTGATTTTTACAGAATGCATCTAAAATAAATATTTGATATTTGGGTGATTTTATGTTTTCTATAAGTTCAGATTACGTTCTTTTTAATTTTTAGGTAATCAAATAAAAAAGAATGAGCAGACTTTTCAATTTTGAAAATATCGAGTTTTATGAAATATCAAGTTTTATGATTAAATAAACCATATGAAAAATTAACCCTGCTGTTCTGTTCGCATTCAAGCGTAATGTTCGAGTCAATATAACCCGAACACTAAATACTAAGTACAGGGGCCTATGTGTTCCATGCTTTCAGAACAAAATTATGTTCTAAGATAAATAAGATATATTTCAACCGAATAAACTTGATATAATTGAAAAATTATACAATGAATATGTAAATATAAGCATTTGTATGTAAAATAAAAAGATGAATTAGAATTTTTAAAAAAAAATTCTTACCTTCCTTTTTATTTATATAATTCAAACAAAAAAATATTTTACATGTTACTTTCAGATATGTTTTTATAATTCTTGGAAAATATATTTGTTTTATTATAATTCCTTGATTGACCGAACATGCACCAGGCAAGTTTATTACTCATCTGTAAATTAGCAATGGATGTTGTAGGGTCTTAGCTCAGTGATACTAAGCTATGAAGGACTCACCAGACACAGCAATATCAGGATATTAATTTTTAATTAAAGATCCTTGATTAATTGATTTTATACAAGAATGTACAAATTAACATCAACTTAAAACAATTCTGCTTAACTCAGGACGAGATAGCGTAAACAAGTCAAAGTTAAATCTGGATTCAATCGCAGATTTGTTATGAATTCACTCGTAGTTAAATTGGAAAGTTCTACTCAAGGCGAGTACAAGTCCGATGGCCGGAATAGTGATTTGAGGGATTAGACCGCTCAAATATTGACGTATAACCACTAACGAGTTATATCGAATACCGAAGAAGGTAAATTTCAGTGAAGTAGGGCACGTTCACTTCGAGACGAATTCCTAAGATGCTTTCCAGCTCGCGACGAGCTTTAATCAGCCAAAGGTTGGCTTCGGTTCACGGGACAAGGCCCGATCCAACAGCTTCTCAGCCTGAGAGCTCCTTCCAAATTCTCGATCACGAGAATTTAATCTCGATTCTCCAAGCGATCTCTAACTGATCTCTTGATCATCTCCCTCTTTCCTCCAGTTTAAAAACACCTTTGACCCTGCCCTCCGAGGCGAGGTCGAAAATGAAGTTTTTAGTCATTTGTCGGGGAAGGAGACAGTTTTCCCCAATGACAAATCTCTGTCCTGGATCCCGTATCGCTATTGGCAACAGGCACAACGTAATGCTTTGGTCCTGCCGACCTGGGTGTTCTCCCGAGGTCAGTCGGTGCGGCGTTTCAACAAGCCCTTCCGGATGATGTAATCAGGAAAGGGGTTTTAACGACGCCGGCTTCCTTTTTTCCGATCGCTTCCAGCTAGTTATCTGGGAGGTCTAGTCAGATTTTCTCATGAGAATTTGGTTGCTGCCTTTGCTGCTTCTCAAGACCTCACAATGTTAATCATAAACCAATTTGTCAATCGTCCTATATTCTTTCGAGTATATTACGTGACTCTTTATTTGCATAGATATGTTGTTTTCCCTGAATATATGAAACAATTAATAATTTGTCTAGTTCTTCTCAAAAATTATTTTCGTAGATTAGTTTTCATTCCAGATACTTATTCATGTCCAGAGCATAATTACATAATAAAAAAGATCAGAAGATTATTAAAAACTATAACCCTAAGGCAGCGTTTTTCCCTTCCTTTTGTAAATATATGTTTTCAAAAGTTGATTAAGAGTATTCACAGCTCCTTTTCTGGTATCGTACTCTACTATCATTTCCGACTTTTTGTCAATTCTGTTACTAATTGATTAATCATAAGGCATTGTGCTCATAAGAATGATGATCCATTCTTTTCCATATACCTTTTCGCTTTCAATAATTGTCTTTTTTGATTATTTCATTTTGGATTGAAGACCTCGATACATTTTCAAATGTATATTTACAAACCTTTTCTTGATGTTGAATACATAGTTACGATTAGAGAAGTTTTCATAAAATTGGCAGAATTCAGGTAGCCAAAACGAGGAGGCTGATCCAATGACCAGTTCATATTTTGATGTTTAGACTGAATATGCTGCACATTATCAATAGTTTGAATAACAATATTCTCATCATAATCAGAAGTTGCACTTTCCTCACTTTTATGATTTTCAAGTTCAGAAACGCCTTTCACTTCGCAATCAGCTGCTTCCAAAAGCTGAGTTATTTCAGTGTCCCTTAAATATCTACGATTCGCTATTTATATTGTTCACGTCAAGAGTTATTGATATTTCTGTATATATGTTGGGTTCTCATACAACTCAAAACAGGCGAAATGATTCGATACTGCATGCTACAACCTTACTGGAAATATCATATCACGTCACCACCTATGTGTCTTTCTGACCTTGACCGAACTTGTCTGCTCATACAAAACACATTAGGCTATGCGCATACATGCAATTATTAATCGGGCAACAGTTTAGTTGCATGTTGAAAGACCATGGGCTCAAGTTAGAGCGCGCATACATGCAACTTTATAATTCGGCAACTAAACAGTCGAAAAACCGCAGCGATCGCCTTTTGATTCAAAAATCGCACAACTATCGTAAAGTACACGGGTTTCTACTGAAGCGCGCATACATGCAATTAAATAATTGCTCTGCTCTGTTCATTCAAGGGGTGAAGGTCACAAAGCGAGCTCAGAAATTGGCGCGTTTAACTATACGAAGCTTTATTTAAGGGCGTTTTAAAGAAGCGTGCGCTATTCTTAAAATAATTTAAGCCCTAAAATGGCGAGATTATTAAAGTTGATATGGAATTATTGATTGAGTATATTTAGAGAAAGTTGCATATATTTATTATCAGTTATTACTTGTAAAATAAATAATAATTTTTACTTTTAATAATTGTTATTTTTTTATTAATAATGCATGTGTTTTTTGTACATAATTTTTTAATAGCTTAATTGGTCTTTTCTTAGTGATATTTCAGATGCTTTGATATGAATTTTAATTTTATCTCTTTATCAACATCCCTTTTCTCAACTAAGCATGAATGAGAAATAATATTTAAGATAGGACTTTAAAGACTTCAAGAAGCGTAGTATCTTAAAGTTAACACAGTTTTTTTGTTTCAAAATAAGGTGAAAAGAAAATTTTTGAGTCCACCAGAAAGCTGTCATTTGAAGACTCTTAATCTTCTCATTGACCTATGCTACTTACAAACATTTAAAACTAACAAATTTTTTTACTTCGTTAAATATGGAACATTTATTTACTCAATATACTTCAATAATAGAGCAAAATATTTTAATGTATATGATGTGCTTTTGGATAGGCTCATTTATTGGATTATCGCATTCTATGTTTTTCGTATTCATTATTGTATATATACATCTTCTAGGCATTAGCCTTTCATGGTTCCCATAACAATTTCAAATTGTGATAGATATTTGTCATGTTCTTTCAGTAGCTTTTTTCTTTTCGTTGTCTGCATGACGTCCCTAATAGGTAAGTGACTGGCTGTCTTGCAACATCAAACTGCAATTGTTGGCATCAACTTCCTCTTTATTCCTCGCAAAATATGTATTAGATGTAATACGTGAAAAAAAAAAA
>BGPR01000324.1:299751-351729 GCA_013235015.1 Araneus ventricosus
GTAGTTACGTAATATTGAAATGAATTCCTGGAGCTGCGCTACGTTTAGTAACCTGCATATAAACCGTGACCAGGGCCAGATTTCCCATAAGACCAATCTATGGGGATGCATATACAGAAGAAATAATAACCATCGATTAACAAACTTTTCTGTATTATTTTCAAAGGTCATCAAAATATTTTTTGAATTTACATTTGTTACATTAAATATATTAAGCGATACATTTTTGTCTTCTGGCTTCTTTGCGTAGAAATAGATTTAGTAAGAGCTGTCCACTTGATGACCCTTCCAGCCTATTCGCTGACAAGGGCCGTTCAAATATTACGTAAGCATGTTTTGTATTTTTTGACCCCCCTCCCCCTTGCCAGAAAAATAAGCAAATCGCAAACCCCCCTTTATAATTACGGAAAACTGCAAACTGCCCCCCCCCCCGTTTTTTTTTTACAAAACGTATAACAGATAATCTAATTTAAAATTTAGGACTTAATTCAAATAAACTCTAACTCTGAAATGAAAAAAAAAATGTAAGTTTAATTTCCTTACATCAAGTTTGCTTACGAAAATCAAGTTTAATCTTCTTTTGCCAATTTAACTTTTTTTCAAATTTAATTTTTTAAATTAAATTATTTGTGAAGTTACAAGAGATTTTCGGAAATAAAGTGATTTAATGTCTTACGTAAGCATCACTCATACCCCCCCTTGCCAGCAAAAATAAGCAAATCGCAAACCCCCTCCCCCCTCTTGGGTGCTTACGTAATATTTGAACGGCCCCCAAAAGCGCGAACGAAGAAGTTCTAGCAGGAATTTCAGAAGATTTCACGAAATTCGATGGAGCATTTTTGCAGGTGTCGAGGCTATGTTATTTCACAATTAGTGTAATTTTGGAAAAAAACTAAATGTGTTTCGAAGATTATGAAGATTGTATTAAGTGTATTAAAAAATAAATTATGGCGTATTAAATTGAAAATTATGTATTAACTTTTTTGAGAGAGGGCGCAGGATATGCTTCGGCGGCGTAGAAATGTGTAAATCCGGCCCTGCCAGTGGGTTGGCATAGCATAGGTAAGGAGCTTGCATCCGAGATGAAAGGTTATGTCTTTTTTCCGATATCCTAATTAGCGTTATTCAAAAATTGGTTGACCGATGTGTGCTTTAACGACGAATTGTTCGCTGCGATTCGGCTTGAGGTTTCTCTGTTTTTTTTTTTCAGCGACACTTTGCTGTTTCTCCCTCAAAATCCTCGTTTTAAGAGCATGCTTGAGATGTGGAATAGCCTATGAATCCAAGTTAAGCTATGGGTGTCAAATTGAAAGGCTCTCGTGGAACAAATGAATATGATTAAATTTTGCGTGGGGAAAATGATTAGAAATTCAAATTTATTTCGGGAAATACTGCATGATGAAAAAAATTACAACGAGAAAATTAATGCTATCTTCCTACCTCTTGGTATCTTTTTACTGGTTCGAGGCTTGTCAGCAGTGAATTTCAAAAGTGACTTAAAGCGAGCGTCGTAAATTTTGAATTTTAAAAGAAACTTATATTTTTCAATTGGTGTAACTTCTATAAATACAAATACTAATTATAAGACATTTCTTTATTATGGGATGGAAGTTTGTGACGCATTGCTATTTTGAAATGTCGTATCATTTTTTTTTTTTTTTTTTTACCGAAATTGAAACAAAAATTGAAATGTCATTTCAGTTCCCTCAAAATGCGAGACACGTAAAACTGTAATCAACTAACTTCTTTCTATTTTATTTCTGGAAAACGTTTCCGACAATGGGAGAAGAGAATAAGTTGATTATTCTTTTGAGCTTTTGATTGTTAACTTTTTCCGAAGAATTCTTTTTGAAAACCATAGGAATGCTTTCTTTAGAATTACTTTTCTCGCAGTAGTCCCAACGCCCATTTTCAATCATTTTAATGGGTCGTTTAAGCTTCGAAGCTTTTTTTCTGAATTGATTGATTGCGTTGAATGAATTAGTTTATTGCAGTAAACTAATAATATAATGCTTGAGTATGTCATTTTACTGAATATGGCGAATGTGAATGCAAACGGAAGAAGTTTCTTTAAATATTTCGAGAGTTGCTGTGATGAAACGGCGGAGTCTCGATTTTCGGAGCGCAGTGTCGCCGGTTCGATACCTGATTCCACCGCAGATTCCCAGTATATTTGAGTTTTATACGCATTAGATTCATTGAGGCAAACGATCTCCTAGTGCAGGGGTTCCCAACTTATCTTCCCTTGATTCTTATTTTGGGGGTTTGGCGTACCCCCTTCTGTCATATCCAACTCCCGAAGCAGCCGTCTGTGCAAAGAAGTTTTTATTAATAATGCTAAAGTTAGTTTAAGAGTCAAATGTCTCGAATTCATAATATTTGAAGAACTTATTTTTGATTTTACGTTTTATTCCATTTAGACAAAAGTATTAGTTAAACGCCAAAGCAAATGATACCAGTATTGTAATTATTTCGTCTTAATTATAAGGATAACTAAAAATTGCACTTCGTAATAATCAACTATCCAAGTAGTATAGTTATTAAATAACAAGTATTCGTTTGGAAAAACAAAATTTTCTGAGTTTTTAATCCCTTATGTTTTCTCGTTTCCGCCATTAACATCTTTGATCTCACGTACCTCCAAATGGTCCTTCGCGTACCACATGTTGGGAACCTCTGTCCTAGTGTTACAGTGTAATAGTTTGGAGAGGGCTGTGCCAGCTCAGATGTGGTCCGAACACGGTTCAAAGTTGTTATGTCTGACCGTAAATAATCATCGTGCAGCTTCAAAACGGAGCGCTGATTAAACTAAATTAAAAACCAGCGGGAGTGGTCTCCCCTAAACTTTCTCGTATACTCCTAACACATGTAGAGAAAACTAGAATAATAAAAGACGTCAAATAAACTTCCGTCGCAAGTAAACCAAAGTTGGAACCACGCTTGGTTTGAAGGATCAAAACAAATTCAAATCCCCTGCGCATTCTTTTGCGCAACAGGACATAGCGAGACTCCCTAAATCTTTGCTTCCTTACAAAATCGCGCCAGAATTGGTTTTTGGCAAACTGCCAAGTTTCGGAGTCCCTTCTTCTTTGCACATGTCACCAGTAGGCATGCGCAGGCAGTTAGTTTCAAAACTGAACAAGTATGCGATTATACAGACCGACAGACAGTCAACCCTTCGACAGATTTGGCCCAAAATTTTATACGGACCTACATTCATGACGATAAAACTGTGTACCAAATTTTATCCCTCTAGCTATTCAAGTTTTTGAGTTATAGCGTTCGCATGACCGCGGACGTACAGATTGACAGACTTCCCGTTGACAGATTTTGTCCAAAATTTGATAGAAACCTACAAATCATGTTTAAAGACCACATACCAAATTTCATCCCCGTAGCTCTAATAGTTTTCGAGTTATCGTGTTCACAGACAGACAGACACACAGACAGACAGACATAATTCCAAAATTGTGTTTTTCGGACTCAGGAAGGTCTAAAACGTGGAGATTCGTCAAAATCTCGAGTTCGAATTTTTTGACGATTACAATACTTTCTCTTTGTATACTTCGTATACGAGAAAGTAACTAGATTTTTCGAGATGTAATTATTTGAGAATTCAAACGTGCAGCGTTTTCATCTTTTAAATATTACTAACAATTTTATAACTAGTTTGTAATTAATTCTTATATACAGATGAAGGTTATTGATTGAAAACCATAAGATTTATAGATAACTCGATTATTGCTTAATCGTTCATATATTTTGTTGAATTATTTATGTAACGTGAAATTGAATTTTCACTATGTTTAATTTTGATAGTTTCTGTTACCACCATTCTTCCAGTATAATAATTTTTCATGGTTCAATAAGTATCTGAAAGAACTTCCGTCAAAATAACATTTTAAAATCAATTCGTAAACCAATATCTGTGGAAAAACACTTGATACTAAATTAAATGAAGTTTTTCCTCCTGAAAGATGTGCATCGGATTCCAGAATTACATTAACGCTGCACATTTGAAGTGTATAGCCGGTTATTCACGACCACTCTACGCCGCGCTTATGGCATGGTGCCGCTCTACACCATTCCATTTTTTAGTCCATCCATTCAGGCCGGTCATTTAGAACCGCTCCACACCACGCGAATTCATCCACTACCAGTCCCCTACTTATCCTTCCGCCTGCAGGTTAGGTCTCGGCCGGAGGATTCCACGTTCGAAACCCGATTCCATTGAAGATCCGCCGTGCATGTGAAACACGTTAAATCATACGTAGGCGTGTCCTCCCGTTGGTGTGATACCCACAACCCACGTCCACCTACTCACCCATAGGGTTTAGAGTCCGCAAGGATGGACGGGACGCTGTTGAGTTGCGGTAGTTTGGAGAGGGGGTGACAGCTCGGATGTCGTCCTCCTCCTCCGACCACGGTTCAAAATGACGAGGTCCGTCCCAAAATAGCCCTCGCGTTGCTTCAAAACGGGACGCTAATTTTAGCTAAATTAATCTCCCCCACCTTCAAAACACGGAACACTCCGCCTGCTCCGATTTCCTCTAGAGCCTCCACCCCTCCCGCATGTATTTGTACTTCTTATTTCAGTATTTATGGACTGGCAGTCCAGATGAAGCTCTTGGACGAGTTGAATTTCGCTCCAATTCTGATCCGATTTTTGCATTGGTTTTGGCGTAGAGCTGTCAAATTTCCATTGAGTGGAGCGCTCGTGAATATCCAAACCTAAAATTTCGCTCCACACTGTGCCAATTCTGACTTGTTTTTCACAATGACGATCGGCTTTTGCTTGGCCCGTCGTCAAAGACCAGCCATGTTATTTGTGCATAACTAGCCGATCACTCGGGCATTATTACTTCATTTCAATCGAGTTTCTACATTTCGTTCAGAAAATGTATGTTAAATATCGCAGAACGGAAATGCTTTCAAAAATTCTAAGCAGAGCGATAAAGAGACTAATGGCTCTATAAAATCGATGTCACACAGCAGTAGCCTTACGTATATTGAAATTTCAAACCATTTCTCTTCAAAATTCAAACTTTGAGCACGAAAGCTCGTGTTCACTGAATGTCGAAAGACTTTTAAATAATGAAGTTCAAGGAATGAACCGACGGAGGAAAATATATCTTATAACGCTAGAGATTTATCAAGAAAATCGATAACTTTATATATGTACAGAAATTATTAATGACACCTTTTAAAATAAACAGGAACTGTTGCGTTAGATAAAGCTTTGCGTTTAAATTCAAGTAATTTCCAACCACCTTAGGCACGCTAAAATTTCCCGGCATAAAGTTTCTGTAATAATTCATGCACCCCTATTTATTCTCTAAAGCGATTACTAGGGCAGTTTATCCGAATTAAACATTAATGATAATTCTAGGAAATTTGAATTTTATGCGTTGGAGTTTAAAGTGCTTTGGTAAATATGAATTTTGGGAGATTAAGAATTAAGAGAAATGTTTATGGTCGAGACTAAAATAATTTGATACCAAGTTTTTTGTCTGCAAGTTTTTCTCATTCTTTTTGAAAAATAAATTTGAGGGAAGAAGGATTGTTGAAACTTAAATTCTCATCTTTGTATTTGATTCTGTACTTCGCTTCATTTTTGTATTATCACGTATTATTTTCTAATTTTATTTTGACTTGAAGGATAATTGTTTTTATTAGAGGAATTTTATTTCGCCTGTTAATTATTTTTTATTAATATTTAATTTAAAAATTAAGTTCCAAGTTATTTTTCCTAATTATTTTTCCTGAGTGATTTACTTTTATTTATATAGATTGATACAACTTTAATTAAAAATTGCGTTGTAGGCTTCTATATATGAATTTTAGGAAATAAAATGTGTTTTTTATACATGTGTTAAATTTGATAACAATATTTTTCTAAAATATCGCAGGAGTTCATAAAATATATTTATTTGAAAAATATGTAGGGCGAATTCGTTACTGGATTCATTTTAATAATTAAAGACTTATCCCCCGGCCTTGCGCAATTCTTAAGAAACACAGTTATATCAAAATGCAGTTAACTGACGTGAGATTACAATCGAGTAACTTCTGCGCATGCCATCTAATATCTAAATGACGTCATTTCTCCGCCTGTAAGACACGTATTTGATTCCAAAGCTTTGATATTATTTTTTGACGCGTATGAATTGATACATTACTGTTTACATATTTCTTTATCGCTGTATGTTATCAAAGTAAATATAAAGTCCTTTTTTCATCCAATGGTTCGATTATTTTTGATATCATAATTGATCTTTTTGAAACATGTGTTTATTAAATTAAGGTTTCAAATAAATAATGTGTAGAAAATGTAATGAACTTATTTTGTGATTAAAAAATACACTGACAGAAAGTTCCTTTTTCGACGCCTAAGAAATCTCAGAAAAACTCTTGATAACATAAAAATACTTTAAAACGCTAGGATTTTAGTACTTTTTTATGATTAATTAAGAGTTTAGAAATCAACTGAACCTTTTTTGTAAAAAAAAATTATACAACCTTCATTTTTTAACTCCAAATAAGAGGCTAATTTCACTTCATTTTTTTCATTCATTCATTTAGACTTCATTTTTGTTTCTGTATTTTGACTTAAAAACTATTTGAATTCATTCACGTTTTCAATAGAATTAAGTTGGATTCACTATATTACTGTTAATGTATATTTATTATTATTCGTACATAATAATAAATATAAATTTATTATAATTTCTATAATAAATAATGATAAATATATATTTAAAATATTTTACAAAATATTTCATTTTTATGAAAAGAAAATATGAGTATTTAAAATAGGAAAATAGGGCGATTAGCTTTTAAAATGGTATTTTTTTCCCCTCTAGAATCTAACCCAACTATATAATTTGTTATGTGAACAGTTTATTCTTACTCCAGTGCGATTTATCTTTTTTAATACAATAAAACGCGAATTTGTTTCAAAAAAATAATTAAAAATTTATACAGTCCTTGCCCGCTGTTTAAAAAATGAAGCACTTTCCGTTGTAGCAACAGAAACGCGAAGGAAAGTTTGCATAAGAACGCTGCGAACTCGGATGCTTTACCCCTCCTCCCTCTCCTTTTGTCCCCCTCCAGTTCAAGGTCGCGAAAAAAAAATGAAAGAACCTTCACTGAAAAAATAATATGTTATGAAAACCAGTGAACTGATTCGGTGATCTCCATCTTGTTCCTTCAGTTCTTTTCTCTGGTTGTGCAGGTACCGTATTAGTTTGCTATGATGATGGGGTGCTGGGGGTCAATTGATTGCAGACAGGAATCAGACGATTTCAGGGGTGGGTCAAGGGTTCACATTCTTGTCCCCGCCCCTAACATTTACGGGAATGGATTTTTCTACTTCACGCTTACTGAGTTGGATGAAAACTTTTTTATACTTTTTTTAATGTGGACGTGTTCCAGCTGATTGCATTTCTTCTGTTGGTATTGTTGTATAATGTTGTCTTGGTATTTTGCTGTAGCTTAAAAGTGCCGTTGGAGAGTTTTGTCGCCAATTACGATGGTTTTTAATTTTTTCTGTGTAAATATTTTATGTCATTAATTTGAGTGTGTGATCGAATATATCGTCCAAAATTAGTGTTTGGAGGAGGGAAGTGCGTTGTTTTGAAATGCAAGAGTTTGAATTTATAAAAAATATCGATCAAATCAATATGTGTGTAATCTCTCTCTGAAAATGGAAAACCTAAACAAGTATTTGTTTTTCATTGCTTTCACTTAATAATTCACTTAGTATTTATTTCTGTTTAGTTGCAATTTAGTTTAGTTTTAAGAACTAAGTAACACTTGAACTCTGTAATTAATTTATGAGCCATTATAGGCTTTCGAGGCAATGTGCCTGAATTTTGTATAATGTAAACTGTCGTTTTATATGATGTTGAACAAACATTGAGAATTTCATAAACTAAACAATTGATTTACTACTTAGAAATTATGTACGGTCTTTATCAGTTATTAAAGCGCATTTTACGTTTGAATAAATGCATAAAAGTTAAAATTATATTATTGTCAAATTTGTCGTTTTGTATTTCATAATTCACACATTTTTATTAAAAATTCAAATTCAAATTGATCTCCGATATTTCAGCGACATTTTTTGTATATGAGAAAGGTATTTTTAACTAATCTTCACAGGAAAATAAAAAGAAAAATAAAACTTCTGTTAAACTATTCTTGTTTTCTTTTCTGAACTGAAAACAAGCATAGATTATGTTGGTTTGAAAAATTAATATTATATATTTTTCATTTGCAGATATAACTTCTTGTTGGAATTCAATACTCGTTCTCCTCCTCCTTTTACTAAAGTAGTTGCTTCCTAATCTGTAAGATGCCATTATCTGTTACTGCGCGTCTGTTAATAGAGAATCAAGGTCTTGTTCTGGCAATTTCGTCACTTTGCTCCTGTCTTCGATTCCATCGCTGGTGTGCGAACAGGAGAAGGGGGGGGGGGGGTTCACTCTTAAGTCTTTAATGACTTTTCGTAACCTTTAATTTATCCTTATACATGCTACTGTAAATGAATGCTGTTGCCATTAAGCTAATCTGCAATATTCACTGCACTCACCAACTCTTTCTGAATAATATATCACAATTATTAAACGTTTATACTTTATCCACACGTGTTGACAATTATATAATGTGAAAAGAAAAGAGCTGGATTTATACATTTTTATGTCTTAGGCCAAAACACTTAATTCTGCGCCCTCTTCCCTCGTACACACACCGCAACTATAAAGATAAGCAACGTAAATGTGCCGACAATTTGTTTAATGTGTGTGGATGTGCTTAAAAAACAGTATTTTATATGGTCTTTTCAAAATAATACTGAAATTTGTAAATATTTTATTGTGATTTCTTTTACATTTTCGCCCTAGGCCATGACCTAGATTGGCCTTGTGGGAAATCTGGCCCTGCCACAGAATCATGAGGGGGATCAGCTTCAAGATCCGATTCCACTTAAGACTCGTCATGAACACGAGCTTGACGCATGTTAAATACGTCTGGATCAAACATCCTCCTGCTTGTGTGGTGTCGAAGTTTGGAGAGGGATGTTTAGTTTCTGGTATCATCGTTATCATCTGACCTCGGTTCGAAATTACGAGTTTCTTCGTCGATTATTATTTCAGATTTTCGATTAGATTTTCAAATACTGATGTTAATCTAACTAAACCACAGAATCAGGAATATATCATCTTGTTTAACACACTGATTTCTAAGACGCATCTTGTTTAACACACTGATTTCTAAGACACATCTTGTTTAACACACTGATTTCTAAGACACATCTTGTTTAACACACTGATTTGAAAAAAAAAATATTGTTCACAATAAACCACTGCATAAGTTTAACTTCCTTTATTTTCCCAGCCATCGAAATACTAAAAAAAAGCGAATCGCCACTGACAAAAACCATATTACTAGAACAGGCGTCTGACAATCACACATACCCAACGATCTATATCGCATCGAGCAAGACTTAAATCTTCCTTAACACTCCGAGTTACATAAAACACTTTTACAGCAACAAAATAAAAGCGTCACTCTCAAGCAATTCCCAGAAAAAGAAAGGAAGGAAAAAAACTTTTTGCATCACCACAGAAAGCTATTGCGAGAAAAGAAATTGAGCGTGTCATTTATAATGGCAGTTGGAAACCTGGAACCATAATCTTCGGAACCAAACAGACATGGAAAAGCCAACTCCCAAAGAAATCTGACAAGCCTTTTACATCTTAATAGCCTTGTTCCTCTTGGTCTTACGGAGACGAGATAGCCTGTAAAAGAAGGATTCTTCTTTCTCTTCCTGTCCTGTGGTTACTTTATTTTTTCACTCGAGGTCTTGCTGCTTTTTCTCTTTGGTAAACGTCTTTTAAGTAATTCCATCAAGTGCAGCCGTAACTTACGCAGATTTCAAGATTGCCTCCCCAAACGAAGATAAATGAAAAGATTTTCAACAAGGTTGTTGAGTGTAAAGCCTTATTAGAGTGGCGTTGGATGGCAGGAAAAGGTAGAACGAATCGCAGTTTTTATATAGCTTTGGAAGACATGTTATCCTACGCAGTAAAGCAATGTATTATTCAGACTCGGGTCTATTTTGAAGGAAAAGTAAGATGGATTAAAATATTCAAACTTTCTTCACGTGCTTGTAAGCTAACAAATTTAAATATTTACAGCAGTTTTCTTATGGTATTTTTTGATAAATGGTACTATTTAGCCACGCCGAGGATAAATTTTATGGGCTTTACTTTTTTCTTTTGTATCTTTAAAGGTTTGCCGCCATTTAATAAATGTTTTCATCGCAAATGCTTATTCCTCCTCTCCATAGAAGGATATTTTTTCCTTGAGACAAATTGTTTCGAATAGGAGTTTTCCGCGTTAAATTTTAGCATCGGGTGAGAATAACGTTTTTATCAGATAGCGACTAAGTTCATTTTTTGTTAAATGTGTGTTTGAACGCTTTTGAGGAGATGAATGTTACTTTAATGAAACTTATAAATTATTCTCATATTCAGTACATAACATAAGCTTAACTTTCTTTTAAATCGTTTCGTTTTTGTAACGATGGAATTTTGTCATCGATTTTTCAATCACCTCCTGAAGGACTCGTGTTTTGAAATTTAGTGCTCCTGCGTATTCTCGATGACAGTACACTATTTTAATATTTTCACAACTTACTTATCAGTTAATCGGTTGGTTTAATTAAATTTTAATTCTGCACCACTGGCGCCATCTGATAGTAAATTTCAGAGAAAAGTGATTTAAAGATTCCATAATTATAATATTAACTAAAGATTAAAATGCACAAAATTGTTGAAATTAAAAAAATTCTGCTTGCCAGTACACTAATAAAAGTGTGTTTCTAAAACTGTTTTTGATAAATAGACTGAATTAAGATTGTCACATTATTGTTCAAGTTATATCGTTCAATATATTCCTTGTTAAAAATTTTGATCATTTTGAAGTCCATGAGCAGTGTGACCACAGATGACCAACTGTGATATAGTGTTATACTGTCTTTTAGTTTTGTTCAGGTTAAAATTGTTCTCCATACATTGCATCCGTTAAATATCTCCACAACCAGAAGTCGTTTAGAGAGGACGTATTGCATCATTAATAAATAGTTGATGTATCGAATTCTCCATGTACATGGAGAACCAAGATTCTCCTTTGTTGCTGTTGGGGTATCGCAGAATTCTCAGAGTTTTGGAGAATGTCATATCTTGCCATTATATATAGCATCAGTAATCTTTTCGCAAATGTTATTCATTTAGCGAAAAGTGTCCCTATAGGTTTATTTTGGAACTTTTCTATTGCAGAATCTTTCAGTGCATTCTTTGGGACGTATGTGTACAAATGTTGGCATTGATCCGACCATTAGTTGTAAGCCACCCGTTGCAGAGCCTTGGGGGCCGTTCAAATATTACGTTAGCACCCAATGGGGGGGGGGGGGTTTGCGATTTGCTTATTTTTGCTGACAAGGGGGGAGGGGGAGTCAAAAAATACCAAAAACATGCTTACGTAATATTTGAACGGCCCCTTGGTTTCAGGACCAGAGGGGCGCAGAGTCGATTCTAAGCAAGATCGGCCCTGTATACGGGCCTGGTGCATTTTTAATCTGTCGAGGGTGAAAGTCCTCCCTTTGATGTGGTGCAGAAGCAGGGAGGGGGGGCTCAGGTATCATCCTCGTCATTTGACCATCGTGTCAAAATTACGAGGTACGTTCCTAAAATATCCCTCTTGCAGCATCAAAACGGAGCATTAACGTAACTAAACTAAGTCGACTAATAATTGCAATTGCAGAAATCTCTTTCTTATCGAACTAATAGCTTATTTTATGCTCACCCTTTACATTGCGAATATTCTGAAAAATTCATTGGGGATTATTTGCGGGAAAACACGATTAATTACAAAAATTACCGTTTTATTTCTCCCCACATTCAGAACTCTTCTCTTTCAGTATATCGATTGCAAGAGCAAAGGAAGAAAATAAAAATCTCTCCCCCTGATTTGCAGGCGGGTTTCTCATCGACTTTGGGAAGGCCGAAAATGAATGTAGATCTTTCCTCTTTCTCAACCTAATCAAGCGTTCCGGTTGTTTCAGCGAAATCTCTTTTTGGTTAATTGTTACAACTTAAGCTCGCCCTCGGGGTCTCTACCTGCGGTGGACGGCTTTGATCCGCCTTTCCGCGAGGGGTGTAGGGGGTCGGCTCCCAAACTGTGATTTGTCAAATGGCTTGCACGCCCATGGAATAACAGGATTAGGGAAGACGAGTGCTGTTGTTTTGGGGTCGAGAGAGCAGCGGGAATTGTTTCTTTTTTTCTGGAAATGAGGAGTCTATAGAGGTTTTAACTTTTGAGCAGGTTTGTTTTAAAGTGGTGTTCAGTCATTGAAAAGAACAAGTCAGGCGAGACATTTCAGAAACAAAAGGGAGGAAAGTGCCAGCACACATACTGTTCAATGGATTAATGAGTTTTCAGCCTTTGCAAATAACTCTATTTATTAAAACAGCTCACAGTGACTTTGCTATCCCGCATATTTCTGAAACTTGCGCAAAAAGAAAAAAAAAAAAAACATACTTTCCGAATTACTTTCTATTACCCAGTGCCGCCCTAATAAATTTGAACGCCCTGGGCTAGAGATATTTGGCGCCCTATCGGAACAGTAACTACGAACTTTAGCGCCTATGGTCCGAAAATAATACTTAACTTAAAACGTAATTGAGAAACAGAAAAAAAAGAGAGAAAAAATGTTATATATTCTCTGATTACCGCCTTGTAGTTTGGCAAATCGGAGCCTTTCTATATTTTAAACTATAATCAAATAAATTGTTAACTCAAAATTAAAATAAAATCAGAATAGTAAGTTTTTAGGCGCCTTTGGACCAATGGCGCCCTTGGGCTTCTGTTTAATTATCTCATAAGGCGATGCTGGTGTTGCCATGCTACTTCTAAAATCCGAAGCAAAAAACTGCCCGCTGCTGATTTCTATGTTAGACCAAATGTCCATGTAAATACAAGTCATATTAAAATGATCGTATGCGAGCAATAGCGTGGCGACCGGGGAAAAGGGGGTAAACACTATATGCCCAAAAGTGTCCGAACACTTGCATATTTTCACATATTTTAGAATTTCTCCGAAATGGTTTAACTGACTGCCTTTAAACTTTGGACACGCAAAGAATAGATAATAACTCACACTTTGCATTGAAGATTTGGTCCTGAGGGCAATTAGGGGACCGTCTACAAACTGATGAAGACAAAAAAGGTTTCTGGCCCACTCCGCTTCACAGAATACCGACAACAAGATGAAACTTTCAGAAATGGTAATGTATAATGTGCGTAATATTTAGAGAAATTTTCGTAAACTCAACACAAATATTTGGGAAGATATAAAGGTTTTCTTAAAAAATCTCAAATTTTCCCACCTGTTTTTTGCTTATAACATGCAGAGTTTTTCTGTTATATTATACGAAACTTACAGAAAAGATGGCAATATGTTAGAAAAGCATTTTATAAAATTTTGGAAAAGAAATTATAAATATTACAGGAATTATGAGCATTTTTAGTAAATACTGTTTTACTGCGCATGCGCGAAACATAGTGTAATTTTTCTATTACAACTTTAAAGCCAGATATATAGGGCAACTTATATAAAAAAATTCAGTTCAATATCATTAGTATTCAGAAAGATATCGGCATTACAACCAGCAGAATTTTAGCTCCTGTCGCAGAGAAGCTAAAAGATGAGGGGTTGTACACAAATTGATATTTTTTAAACTTATATCTTTACACAGTTATATTGAATTGTATAGTGGTTAGAATTTGCTGAATACCCATTAACACTTATCAATTGCGTGCATAACTTAAATTCCAGCTAATTAGGCACTATAAATAACAAAAATTTTATTACTATAATTATATTATTTACATGATTATTAAGAAGTTACATATTGTTACAATTTTACGGCCAAATGATATTTTAAAATATACTTCTTTTATGGCCAAACGGTATCTAATTAATTTCTTTTCTTAAAATATTTTAATAATTCTACAGATATATTCTTTTTATTCGTTACAAATATTACAAGTGTTATTGGTAACGCTCAAGAATTTGGCTACGTGCCAAAGACATTCAGACGGTCTGTCTACAAATTAGTATACACTACACACGAGATAATGTTTTGATTCTGTGATGATTTAATATCAAATACGCGTTGTGACAGTTTTTTTCTAGCTGAGTTTAGCACTTTCTTTTTTTTTTATTTTATGTTGATTCATCGACGAGTAACTCCGTTAATATCAAATAGAAATTATACTAGAATTAATTTATTTTTCCACTTTTTGGAGATCTTTGCTTTCGTTTTCTTTAAAAAGGTTCTTTAATTTTTCCTACTTAATTTTGAATATTTATAAATTTTGCAGTATTGAATATAATTATAATTGAATATTGTTGTATATAAATAACAATATAATTGAATTATTATATTATAATATATGTTATAATATTATATTATATATTATAATTGAATATTTATTTATATATTTTCAAAACGAAAGTTAGTGTCCAATTGATTCATCATTAATGTTTTTCATGTTTTTTTTTTCAACTTCTTAATCACTCTGCCAATGTGCATGTGATTTTCTACTACAACTTTCTTAATAAATCTGTGACAATCAGATATGAGATATTGTTGGCAAACTAAAAGCCCGTCTTAGACGGGCACAAATCTTCTAGTATATTAATAATTGTGATTGTGTAGAAGAAGTATCATATATAGTAATACTCATCACATTAGTTTGATGCATTAAATTTTGTTCATTCATAATGTTTTGATGCGTATCTACTAGCAATATCACTCGCTTCACTTTGCATCGAGTGATTGTTTTTTTTGTTATTGTTTGTCTATAATGATTGTTATTTAATATTCTGTTATTAATTTGTATCGTTATACTCCCTTTTATCACAAAAAAGTTCTGTCAGCAAGCCGGAAGACGAATTTAGATTCATTTTTTTACGGAAGTACAAAGAAAAAAAAGATTTCACCCTCTCTGATTTTTCTGTCGCTAATTTCATAAGGGTTAGAGCTATAAGGACGAAAGAGGTTGGAACATAATGCAAACGATGAGAGCTTTCGAACGACGTGTTACATACTTAGATTAAAAAGTAATTGAAGTTAGGGGTTGATAATTACTTTTCAACCCCTAACTTCCAAGGGACTGCTATCGAAAAACTTTTAGCACAAAACTTGTTCGTTAAGTTGAGGTGATAATTCGTGTAATTGGAATTATCTTTCTATCTTCAATGGTAAGGGAATTATGAGAATATGAAAATTCCACACCCCTCCAGCATCACTCACACACCGCTTGCATCCCCTCTGAACAGGATGGCCCATCTACGAGCTCGGTCCATGATCGTAGATATTATAAAGCAATTTTCCCGAGCAGTGGCGGACTGGCCAGGTTGCCAGCTTGCCCGATGGCAAGTGGGCCCCCTTAACATAAGACAATTCTGGCCCCCAGGATATGTGTGGACTGAAGATCATAAAGACCATATTAAGAAATTCATTGTCTGAGGAGAACTTGGAATTCCTGTACGTTGCTATGAAAAGGAATTTCTAGATGATTTGGATATAGAGTACTTATTAACAGATTTGCACAGTCATCTAGTGAACTCAGATGTTTCCAGAGTTGCCATTAATGAAGTGGACCAAATGTAATGTTCGGTACATTTGAGTTGTTGATCTTTGACAGTTAGAATTATTCTTTTTAAAAAATTTTAAATTGGTAAATAGGTTGCACTTGATTTTCACTTTGGTTAAAATATTCTCAGTATAACAGTATAGTTCCGAAATTACAGTATGCTATAATACAACCACCAAAATTATTTAATATTTAATCATAAAATTACATTATATTTGCTATTTATTGCTTTCATTAAAATACGTGTATACTGTATTTAGCAATATATATATAATAGAGTTTTAGATTAGGAATAGATTATATTAACTGATTGATATTAATTTGTAATAAATAATATCGAAAAATATATTTGAGATTGTAACGTAGATGTGATAGGGTCCCCATTGTCTGATGGCAACCACTCTTTTCAGACCCAGTCCGCCACTGTTCCCGAGTTCGAGTCATGAGAAGCATTGCATTAGGGCGTCTTCCTATAAGAAATCTTCAAAAAAGTTCTTCCGCTGGAAAATAAACCTCTTGACTGTTTTTGCCGAGCTTTACTCGTGCATCGAAGAATTCGATACAAAAATGACGAGTAATTCAGTATCTCAAGTGCTCTCTGGGTCCTTAGTCGAATCAATAAAACACTTTCCCAAAACAGAAGAGGGTCATCTAATTAGATAGCAGAAAAACAAAACTGTTAAGGGGTTAATTTGATAAGTTATCGCATTTCTCTGTAGTTCCAATACATGAATAATGACAGTTTAGCGTAACTTAGTTCCGAAATATATTTGGTCATTCGCTTTCTTTCCAAGATGGTTTAATATTCACATTTGGCGTAAGTGCGTTTGCATATTTAACTTGTCGGCTTTAATAACTTCCAGGCTAGTTTAACGGCTTGCAAGGACTACGTCTCCATTGCTGTCACTCGTTCATAACGTCTCCAGTATCAAATATAGCAAGAAAAATTGCTCCAATACAGAGTGCACTGTAGCGAATAATGCAAATAACAGTTATTTCCATCCACATAAGTTGGCAAGGAGCATTGTTTAGTCTAGATTGCAAGGCGTAACTGGTCAATCCGAAAATGTTCAAGGTTTTCAAAAGTGAAAAGAAAGTTTTAAGATTCAAGGGAAATTTCTTTCGAATAAGAAAACTTGTGGTAAAGAAAACATGAGATAACGAATAGTATGCTATTTTTAGATCCCGTTACAATCCGCATACATTTATACGAAAAACATTTTTCGCGGTATTGATTCACAATTCCATCTCCATTTGACTCTGGATTTTAATCAAATTCAGTGGCGTACAGTGGCGGCTCGTCCATTAGGGCTGCAGAGCTGTTGCACTCCCTGGAATTATTTTTAAAACTTTTTTTTTTCGTTTTTAATCCTGTTTGGTTACTTTTCCATCTAAGTTCAATGATCAATGCAATGGAAAAAAATAATAAAAATGAAGAATGAAGATAGAAAATCAAACAACTAGTAGTAGAGACACAGGGTGGGGCTGCACACCTAATAGCACTGGAAAGCAACACAATTCGTTCACTGCACATAACTAAGTGACGCATCGGAAGACAAAAAGCCACGTTTACTTCCCCTGAGCGTCACGGTGACTGGGATTTTCGCAGCTCCGGTTTGGCATTCTGTCAGCTGATGCTTTCTCCACCCCACCCAAAACTGGCCTTCACTATTCTGATTTGTGTCTTTTCGCTATTTCTCGTTCACTATTTTTTTAATGCGGTTTCTTTCTCATGTTGCCCCAACGGAAACACATCGAGTGTAATGCATATATTCGTTTTCTTTTGTTGGGGACCACAAATCGAAAAGGGTTTCTTCATAATTTTTTAAAATACAATTCAGATAATCGCAATTAAAAGCTTTGGGCTACTTAGAGGTTAAGTTGCCTTTAAAAAAAATTGTATTTCAATCACCTGCGGGAGGCACTGCTTATTTATTTCTTTTTCTTTTTTTTTCTGCTGCGCAGCTCGCATGAGCCGCCATTGGTGGCGTAAATGCGTCCAGGCTTTCTTCATATTTGGCTTCAAAAAGCACTAGCACTAACATTTTGACTCCTCGAGATCATCCAAGATTGACGCCTGGAGTATCTATGCCTGTCTTGTCTCACTTCCCCTCCACTTCACTGATTTTTTTATTGAGATTTTCATGATAATGGTTTTTCACCGCTGGAGAAACCATTTTCTTGTCTTTAGCATCTCTTCCAGGGGAAAAAACCCATCAACCTGTCATTATTGACGTACTAATTACTGCTCCAATTATTGAAAGCTGGTGTTTGGATGTCCCTGTACTTAAACCCAATGTTAGTTTATGGTCCAGGTGGAACGGAAAGTGTGCAGAGATCGGCGTCGCTAGAAACCATTAGCAGTGTGTGCTCCGAAGATTTTTCCTAATTATGTGTGAAAATATGGTACTTGATTCTAAATAATCGCTTGATTATCAACTATTTATTAAATAGAATTATAAATTGTAATTCTTGCCTCTTTCCATACGATTTTATTTAACCTCCTAATTAGATGCCACCACCTATTTCATAATTTTTTTATTATTTCAATCTATTTAAGAGGTAAAAGATACTTGAGACATTTAAGCATGTCCAGGTGATTTTCGTATTTAAAATTAATTTTTACGTTGACTTAAATACGGATTTAAATAGCAAAATTTCTGTAATTTAATGCACGTGGCAGAGACAAAATTGTTTGTCAAGGGGTTAAATGAATGTATATAGGAACGGAATTATTGTCATCATTAGGTGAGAGCACCAAGGATAATAGATGATAGACGGGAGTTTGTAGAAGAAGCATTATCTTAAGGGCACTCTAGGGGTAATGCACCAAAGACAAAGGATGAGAGACAGGAGTTAAAATTAAATTATTTATTAATTAAAACAACATAATATGAAATAAGGAAAGTATTTACACAGGTAATTATTTATAGGTAGCCAGGAAAGATTTAGGGTTGTTACTCACTTAAGTTATCATCTTACACAATTCGGTAGAAGGTTTAGTTAATTATATAGTTTAGTTACAGCTTACAACACAGCCATCGCCCATCGCCGCCATGCTGACAGGGACGAAAACCCCGTAGCTCGTTGCCTATTCCTCACTTACCGCATGACTGGTCCGTTCGATTTCAAAAAGTCATCTCTTGCAGATTCAAATATTACACTGGGTTTTAACGGAGAGCCTACACCTACGCATCACGTGATTACCGTGAGAAAGCGCGTGATCCTTATCGTTCGATAACTTTCTGCTGACACCACAATATTCAAATGCGCTTGTACGGAAAGTGAAAGAATATTATTAGGAAGGAATTAAACTTGCGCTTTTAAGCTAGACTGGGAGAATACAAATCCTACATGTATGATAAATCATTTATAAGCTAACCGCGATAGTTGAATTCTTATTTTCGATTCATTCATATCCGGCTTTTTTAATTCATTCTTTCAAAGATTAATTCATTTGTTTTTTCAGAATTGAAACTGTAAATAATTTTTTTTTTAAATCCACTTCTTTCGGAAACTTATAAATCAGCTACTATGCTGTCAAATAAATATCATGGTCATTTCAATTTTGCTTGCTCTCTAATTAATTCAAGTTCCATTAAATTACTAATAGTTTTGGAGAAATGATAATAAATACACTAGAGTCTTGTTGTTCGACATTAAATGGCCGATATTCCGTTTTAACAGACATCAATTCAAAATTTTTAAAAAAATCAGAAATCGAAAAATGCACGCTGTAGTTGTCACTTCTGATGCGAAGGTCGATTGTTAAATGTATATTTATTTCGTCATATGTAGGGCGTCAAGGTGAAGCAGACGCGCGATACCTGGACGACGGGCAGTTAATGTGGGGCCACTCCCACCACCACCGATCACACCGCTGCCTAGTGAATGTTGTTATACATTCGTTAATTTTGCGTTTTTAACAATCACTTTGTGTTTTGCTGTACGAACGTTTTATTGTAGCGACTAAAAGAAAATTATTTTTTCCAAAAAGGGATAAATTAAATGAAGTTACGAGAAAAGACGCATAAGAATGGATTTAATGCTATTGTAGGAGCGTTGAAATACCTTGAACAGAGAGAGGAAACCTCAAGTATAAACCTGCAATAACCAGAAAACATCGATCTGTTGGAAACTAACTTACTATCAAAAACTTTTTTTGAACGTACTTTTGTCTGGATGGATTATTTATATTTCTGTGTTGTTTTTAAAAATTAAGATAGTCCTAGTTGATTATCTTGTTGATTACTTTATTCATCTTTTTTATCTTGGAAGGAAGCATATTATAAAGAATATCAATCGATAATTTTACATAATAAATGTTTCTTTTCCTTTGCCTTCTGTTCTACCATTTACCCGGCATTGATGTCGTATAACTGAGACTCTTCTCGAAATACTGGACCTATCTAATCGATACATTCCGACTCCTTTGCAGGTTGTTTACTTTATCCAACACTTGAAAACATACCAGTAACCAAGTTATTTCTTCATATTTATTATACGAATAAATTCAACCATTGTATCTTTTGCAGCCGCGGTACAGCATTTATTTAGTGAACAGCCCCCCTTCTTTGTGAATGTGCCCGGGGTCTTTTCTTTACAGACAGCTGGATGTCTATTTACAGCTGATAATAATAATGATGGAATTAAGATTTTCAATCGCAAATATATCTCGAGTGGTGGGCACGAGAGTAATATTTCAATGAAAGAGAAAAGCTTCTCTGTCAAACACGGCTTATTAAAGAGATAGCTTGCAGGCATTGTGGCCATTCTTTTGTAAACGCGAGTACGAAATTGTGGCAGTTCGATGAATTCTCTGTCCTAGCAATTGAATATTCTTCCCTTATAAATATTCATGAAGACTTTATTCTGCGAATCATTATATCGGATCTCTGTTTGCTAAAAATTTTAAAGCCTTAATTGCTTGTTCTTTGCATATATTTGGTTTGATTTTGGATTATCCTTAATCGTAGTACTATTTGGAAACTTAATAATTATGATAAAATTAAGAAAATATGTTTGTATCTAATTGTAACATATTTATTTTTCTCTGATCTGTCGAAACGAACTGAATCCAGTTGTTTGTAGCTCAGTAATTAAATTGAAATGGACGGTATTCTTTTTTAGCATTTTATTATAGCAGATGTTCCCAACCTGTGGTTCGTGTAACCCTGGGTTACTCGAAGGACGATTTAGGAGTACGCGAAACCAAAGTTGTTAATGACGGAAACAAGAAAAGATAAGGGATTAAAAAAGTTAGAGAACTTTCTTTTTCTAAGTGAATGCTTCCTATTTAATAACTATACAACTTGAATAGTTGATTATTACGGAGTGTAATTTTTAGCTATTCTATTTAAGTTAAAACGAAATAGTTGGAATACTGGTTTCATTTGCTTTGGCGTTAAACTAACACTATTGTAAAAATGGAATAAAATGTGAAATCAAAAATAAGTTCTGCAAATGTTATTAATTCGAGTCATTTCACTTCTAAGTTAACTTAAGCTAACCTCAACATTTTCGATAAAAAGTTCTTTCTACGACAGTTGTGAGGCGGAGAATTGGATATGGCAGAAGGAGATGCGCGAAAACGAAAAGAATAATCAAGTGGTGCGCCAGGGAAACGAGTTTGGATACCCGTGTATTATAGCATTCAACATAGGTATATCAAACGGAGGACTGCAAAAAAATTAACAATGATTAATTGATATTAATTAAAGAAGCGGAAATAAGATCACATTTATAAAACTGTACGACCTCTCTTAGTAGAAGGCAGAAATGCAGCTACTATAAGACTTCGCTTGATAGGAGGTAAATATTTCACCCCCTGTTTAGTAGAGGAGTATCCCTTTTTCAGAACCAGTTGTTGTCAACTCTTAGCTAGAACAGAGGTGTTTTTGTTTTCGCCACCTGACGGTGAGTGGCGCTGCAAGCGAGACTAAACACCAACTGTATTTAGAAGTGATTATTGTACTTGTCATTTTTATAAATTGTCAAAATACTTGCTCTGGAATGAAATACGGCACTAGAAAAGAAAATTGAAATTACCTGGAGTGAATTTCTGGCTTCGATGCATCAACATTAATTTGAGTGGATATGTACATGGGTTTTTGAAATTGGTTATTATCTTGTGCATTTTGAGTTGATTTTTTTGTGGTGAATGGTTGATTGTTGGTAAAAGTGTTGGTAAGTGTAAATTTTAGTTGTAAAATTTAAAAATACAGTTGAATGTGAAATCTCTGAACAACTGGTTACCATTCAAACTATCGGACTGAAGTTGGTCTATGTAAATTATATCTCCTTTGTGACAATATCAAAGAATCTTCAGAAATCCTTTATTTTATGCTATATATAATATGCATTATAATAAAATTCGTTGGAAAGAGAGTTTGCAAACTAAGATTCGAGAGAGCAACGTGATCATTCAGTTTTGAAAGGTATTTATAAAAGAATCGCGATTTATAGCATAACCAGTAAACCCGTGCCAAACATTCCCACATTTGTTCATTCAGCACATTTTGTTTCAGTAAAATTAAACTACATTTTAAATTACTGCGTATATTATTTGACGAAAGTTACGCATTTCTTAGTGTGATGACATATAACTTCGAATGCTTGCGAGATAGCCACTGATGTTTTAAAAAATCACTGTATATGCAACGAAGCTTCATAATATCATGTGCTGATATAGATAAGCATTGCAAGAAAATTTTGTTAATTTTCTATACTTCATGTGTTTCCTTCCACATAACTTTCTTGGTCTGCGGTGTCGTCTTCATTTTCATGCTCTCCCTCCTCCTCCTCTCCCTCGTCTTTCTTCTTTCCCAGTAGAAATGCGAATATTTCGCCATCACCAAGACAGAGTGTGACATGAACACAAATATGTACATCCACTCAAGGCTCTACTAATCTATTTACTACTCTGCTTTAAAAAAAATTCACGCTACAGATATTCCACGAAAGATGCGATTAATTTCGAATTATTTTGGACATTACCAGATTTGCGATTCACAGTTTTGGAAGCATCTCTTCTTTATGTAAACTATTTTGTTTTCGTTAATTCTGTGTCCAAATCCAATCAGTTTCTAATAGATACTCGACAGAACCATAAATGACACTGCAGCAAAGAAAGACACTGAAGCAAGTTTCCCTAATGGCAACTATTTAACCACCAGCGAGGAAATTACATTCTTATCTAGTACACTGTCGCAATTATTTCGATCGACTATGATTAACGGCAATTCCGATAATCTGTCTACCCCTCCAATGTGCAATTAATTTTTCAGTTCGTATTGTCACGAGATTTTCAAAGCAAAGGTTGAACAATTCCGATTAATATTTGACATTTATTTTCTACTTCTCAAGTCGTAATTGTCTCGACGAATCTTGTGAAAGAAAGAGAGACACTGCTGATAATTGTATTTTCTCTTATCTTTTTGGAAATGTCATATGATTGGTTGCAACATTTTACGTCTTACCGTAAAAATTGCTAGTTGCTTCTGAATATGTGGGGAAGCTGCGTTTCGGCAGTTTTCCAAATGAAAAGATGATGATGGCCGAATTGTGTCTTTTGTATGAGGTGATTACACGCTTTGAATTTGTAACAAATTAAGATTAATAGACCTTTGTTGTAGGTTTTGTACTTAAATGCCACCTCTGAAAGATTGTATTGAAGGATTGTTGAATCTACCTGCAGTGCAAAATCGTCCGTGTGGGTCGCTTTCTAGTGGAGCATTTCGTTGGAAATTCAATCGTTGTTTTCATTGCAATTTCGTTTGAACCATTTTGGCCATAAGGTCTGGAACTAAATTAAGATGTTCAGAATTCATATAATTTCCTTTAAGAAGAATCTTGAATTTTTGGTGGTGTTAATGGCGATGTATAATTTTTAATTTGAGGTCTCTCTTCGTTTCAATTAATGGCTGTTTTACACGCGATGTAATGACAGCTTTGCATGTCATTAACATTTTTATATATTTCAAAATTCTAAACTGAGCGAAATAAATCATTACATAACTAAATACACGCTATTTTTTTTCCTAATTTTTTTTAAAACTTGAGTCGGTCACAAATTTCTTGGTATGTAATTAATACACAGCATTTGAGCTATCAGATGCTTTTGGTAGCCAGATATTTGGACATTGTATATGGGTTACAAAGTTTCCAAATTTGAAACCCATATACGGTGTGCTTGAAATATGTATTGCCATAAAAAATTGTATTGATCCATCGGAAGGACTATTGAGAGTATTCTTCCATACAGAACTACAGCAGGCCGTAAACAAAGCTGATACAGTTCCGGCTCTCATGAAGCAGATGACACTCCAGTTAATCACAGAAATCCCTGGAGTGGATATCCAGATTTACACAGATGGGAACAGAAATGAAGAAAATCAATCCGGGAGTGGGATATATATTAAGACTCCCAGAGAAGTCAGAAAAATTAAATTGTGAAACCCGGATAATTGCTCGGCATTTAGAAGTGAACTGTTGGCTATTGAGGCCGGACTCGAGGCCATTTTGAATGAAAACAATTACGGGGCGGTATGGATGTTATCAGATAGTCGAAGTTCAATACAACATTTGAAAGACTGGAACAACGTGGGAGATCGTACTGGCATCTCTATACTGAAATTACTTAGACATATAGGCATAGATCATGAGGTGCACCTCCAATGGATACCCTCCCACGTAGATATTTATGGAAACGAGGTTGCTAACGATTTGGCGAAGCAAGGCACTGCTGAACCTTTGTGTTCAGCCCCCTCCTTAACATTTGATGAGATTTATTCCATCAGAAAAAACAAAGATTTAAAGACGTCGAGGGTCCCTCCATCCCATGATTGGTATAAGCGGAGCAGTCCTGGTGGCTCCATTGGCCTTGCCTGTGATAGAGCCGACCAGACGGCGCTGTCTAGATTTGTTAGCGGTCACCTGAGGAGTTGCTCCTCTAGCCACGGTAACAAAGTTTTTCCGGTCTGCGCAAAGTGTGGAATAGCGAGTGCGTCCCCAGAGCACATCCTCTTCTATCCTTCTTCCTTCGCCTATCTAGGGAGACTTTCGAGACGGATCCTTTGCTTGCTCTCTATTTCTTGAGGGTTAGTGGGCTCATGGACGATGTCTAGCTGCCGCTAGACAGAGAGGGATTAGTAACAACAACAACTGTATCCTCACTGACCCCACTGTATCATTATGAATCCCTATTGGCTGCCTTTCTATCTTTTCAATCCTCTTGAATATCTGTATGTATAAGTGACTTACATTTCATCCTCATTGTGATTCTGTTTTTCATGTATGATAGACCATGCTGTCAATAAAAACTGATTATTTCGATCTAACGGACTCTGAACTCTTTTATCGCAGTCATCTATCGCGATGAATAGTTATAATGTTAACAACTATAAAACAGTGGCGTAGTGAGAGTAACTGGTTCCCAGAGTATAATATGATCTCTTGGCCCCCCCCCCTCCCTCCAAATCGTCATCTGTGGTTTAGCATATTTAAATGGCACCCGGGGCACCCCCTTCTTCCCCGGTCGCTACGCCACTGTTAGAAAGATGGATGAACGCTCTGTGTTTTTTCTTCATTTGTGTCAACTTCTCTAAATACTCTGTTATGCTCAAGAGTGTTTACTTTTGCATTTCTTAGGACTTCGTGGAACGCAAGTCCAAATCAGAAAACCTATAAACTTACACTTGCAACGTAACAAGTGCGCTGAGATAAACATAACGAGAAGTAAACAAGTCACAAAGCAAACTGAAAGACGCAATCTCTGCTGCAGAGCGAGAGAGAAGAAAATAAGGCCACAGGCGGAACTTCGAAGAGGATCTCCAGGTTTACACTGAACATACTCGTTCACTCTCAACTTCAACTAAACATAAATCTTCTTACAAGAAAAGCGGTTGATCCCGCTTACAGAAAAAGAAACCCTAGCCACTGCCAATTCCTGCAACAAAAGCTCCCCAGCAGCCTATTCCTGTGGCCAAAATCCACATCTCACTCGTCACCTTGACAGCTGCATAAAACGTACCGCGGTTGCGCACCCTCCTTTTTAACACCCTACACCCTTCTGACACGAGACACCTGTCAGGGGAAGCCGTGTTCTTTCACTCACTTCACCTCAGTTCAGTTAGCATTTTAAATCGTCTGCAGTTCGCGAAGCGCAGAAACTACTCCATCTTAGTTGAGTGAGTGTCCGGTGGATGACAAGGGAATCTGAATGGAAGAGAACCTTCGAGAAAGAAGGATTTCTGTTTTTAGCCTTAGGGTTAGAAATTCAATTTTTATGCCGCATGCGTATAAGTTAGTTTGAGGTAAAATCTGCACTCTTTGAGTTGAAGATTACTTTCCAAATTGTTAGTGGAGGGAGAGTGCAGCTCACTGGCCACCGCAGGAATGAACATTTGCAAGTCTTGATACGACACAGCTTGGCTGTTAAGATGCCCCTTTTAATTTGCAAATCGATTACTCATGAACCATGAACTCGCACCATTTTCATAGTGTATTGAGTCAACAAAATGTGCACATTCGATGCCAAATTATTAAATGTGCTATGCCAAACTAAAGTGAGGAGACGTCCGTGATTAGTCGGACAGTAATTATTTTTGGATTTCGTTGCGGACTGAAAGAGATTTGTCCCCTATTTTAATAAAATGTTCCGGATTGTTCCATACTTTGTTGATCAGTAAATCGATTCATGAAATCAGTTAACTTATCATTAAAATAACTGTTTACTTGTATCGGTAAATCGTTCATATTAAAAATACGATTGACTAAAAAGGATTTAATTAAAAAATTAGCTTTTAAAGGATTCTTATTACAATACGCAAAATATGACTACTTTAATGTAATCAAAATGTAGAAGAATCAGCCCGAGGGAAAAAAATATTAAAACAATAGCATGATATATTATTTGTGTTTATTTCATTCCTTCTTGTTTTAAAATTATTTTAATATTTAATTATTTCATTTTTTTTTCTCAATGTATTTATTTTTTATTTTGCATTCATTTTTTTTCGATTTTGTCTAATATTTCCCGATTACAGTAATAAAACGAAATAATGAAAGAAAGGTTTGCATCTTCATGCAAGCGAACAGGTTTGCTTAATCGTGAAAAGAATTGTGTTTTATGTTACAATCTAACTTTGTGTCATTAGTTAGTTTATAGAATGACTACAAAATAACGTGTAATATATTAATAATAAATGTATTGATTATTAATAAATTAAACGTTTTAATTAACTCCATCCGTTATGTCATAAAATTTATTTTAGTATATTATGAAATAACTGAATTATGTCGTGTTAAGAAAAACATATTCCTTCTCTTCGCCATTTTGGACCGTTGCCTGGTTCCATCTTATTCGAATGCTTGGCCATCCCCTCTGAGTTTCTGGAAATTCGCGGGGGTGATTGGCCCTGGTGTTGTGACACTTGCGTACAGTGACATTTGCGTACGAACCATTAGCGACTAATCACTCATCCGTAGCTCATCGACAAGAGGGGTTAGATAGTGATTAGTGTAGTTTTATGAGATGAATATATGGTAGAATTTATATTATATACATGAGAAGAAATGTCATTTCTAGTATTTTCCTCATATTTTTATCCAAGTTCATTGAATAACAATATCTCTAAAAAGGCATATAATGTGGTAATTATCCAAATCGATTCAAATTTTATTCAAAAACATGTCGAATTTCACCATATCTCACGATTTACATTTTTGTAACCTCTTTCAAAACTGGTATTTATTAGTCACGCGACTGCTGTCAAAAAATCTTTGATCGGTAGTTAATGACTTGTACGCATATGCCATTGTACGCAAGTGCCATACAATCATTGGCCCTCTTAGCATCGTCCGTGAAAAACTTGGAGAACTTTCTCGAAGGCTGAAATCCCAGCTGTTGTTCGTGGCCAATGGTCATTCGGTTTGGGGGCTTCGCGAAGAGATTTTTTTGGGTTGCTGGGCAAACTTTGCTGGGAGACGAGTGGTGGCAGGATGTAGAAAAGAAAGGTATGTGAACGGGATTCTCGACCGGGGGGGGGGGGCCTTCGGGCTTCCCCCGGCCTGCGGAGGAGAATAAGTCTCGATAGGCTGTTCGACAGTCAATTTTAGCGCGTATGATACGCAAAGAAGCAATATCAGCGACATTCCGTGCAGCGATCAATTAATTAGTTAATTGCGCAGATATGGGTCTGTAAATAGAGTTTGCCCTGAAAGAATATTATGTGTCAGATCATAATTTTGACCGGAAATGGTGCGAAACCGATAAAATTAGTCTGCGATAAACCGTCCACGTGAAAGGAATGCTTAATCGTAAATAATTTTTTTGAATTTTATATTTACATTTGCTAAGGCTATATTGGGTAATAAAGAATATGCTTGATGTGGAACTGAAGTTAGGTTTAATTTATATGTATATGGTGATATTAGACTCCTTTAGTATTTCCTGTCTGTGCTACTCGGTTGAATTTGGGAGAAGGTGCAGTGAAAGGTTTATTGTTTGAAAAAAATTGATTTATTTTGTTTTCTGTCATGAAATGAAAAGTAAAATTGCGATGAAATAATTATGTATTTTAATCGAGACAAATTTCAAGTGAATGATATTGCTATTATAATGATCTTTCCTCTATAAATCTTCAAATTTATAATAAAATTAGCTTCTCAAGCATATCTTGGAACGTGTTTCTATATTTAAAGTGAATGATATTTTAGTGAACTGACATTTATATGTGATAATTTGCAGAGAAAACCATTTAGTGAGCTGACAATTATATCTCATTAAATACGTAATGAAATATGTGATTATTGGTCCTACACCATGATGTTTTGTGTAGGGGGACTGACTCCTTAAGAGTTTTAAATTATTTCTTCTCTTTTAAATTCATCTTGCTCTTAATATTAAAATTTTGCAGTTAATGGTTTTTCTTTGTGAATGATCTCATGTTGACTCAGCATCCATAAGGCATGGCCTGGATGTACTTTGGGTTATTGCAAAAACACATCGCTCTAGCTTAAAATTATTAAATTATTATTGATTTGACTTTGGGATAAGTAAGGCATTCTTAAGTTGTTAAGCAAAATCGAAATTCGTATGATAAAACAAAAACTTCAATACGGCAATTATACACTTGAATAGTAACATAAACAGAAAAATAACATTACTAAGCTAAAATTTAATCTATCTTAATTTAAGACTTTTATTTTGTTTAAAAAATTTCTAAAATATTTAATATTTATGATATATAAACATTTGGCCTATTTCATAGAAAATATCGACTTTTTTTATTTTAATTTAATTAGATAGAGTAGAGTTTAAATATCTTCTCCTTTGCAACAAAAGTTATGAACATTTAGTTAAACAAGCGTTATATAAATTTATTTTAACTTATTAATGAATTTTTATGCCTTAAATTTTTGTACGTTTTCAGCAACTGTGTTAGTATGATACCTATAAACACTATATGTTTAAGTTTCGCTTCATTGACCTTTTTAATCAAGTTTTTATAAAGAGGAAATAGAATATAGAGGAATAGAGGATATAGAATTATATGTCTGTTTTATAAATAAAAATATTCATGTGCAAATATGGAATAGTACATAATTTCGAAGAAAATTTGCAGATTTTGAATCAACTTAAAAGCTTTTACGTTGGGCGAAAGTTTTAAAAAACAATTAATTTCACAAACAAGGCTTTTATTTTCACCCTTTCATACTCAAATTATTACTTATTAGTAAAAAATAAACATTGAAAAAAAACTTAGAAATATATTATGTTTAAAATTATGCATTTATTCCAGAATAATTAACTAATTAATTACACATAGATTAATTAATTAAAATTACCCATTTGTATCCAGATCACGTTTTCATCTAGCCACCATGATAATTTAAACAAATTTAATAAACAAATTTAAAAATGTGTTCATTTTGATACTTTTTAACATTTTAAAGATAGTTTGTTAAAAATAAGATTATAACCAATTGTCATATAACCATTATTGCACTAACATTATTTTCATATTTACTTAGATTTTCAGTAAGTATTTGCCATTCCCAATTTACTTCATTTCTCCATTTATTCAAAACAGCTTCCGATCAGTCGTTCTTTTTGAAAAAGCAGCTAAAAATAGCCTTAAATTAAGAAGCTGGTGTTTCCTTCGTCCCAGTTGCACGACCCTTAACATGCAATTCATCTCAATTAAACCTAAAACGGATTACAAGAACCCAGACTACTGCGGAAGCCAAATTCCAAAGTTCACCAGCTTCAAAGAAACCTCACTTGGGGCCAAGTTCGTCAAACTTCAAGTCTATTAGCATGATAAATTGAGTTCTGGAACGGAAGCTTTCGGAACTTAACTAAAGATTACTTTCCGAGTCCCATGGGAGAGAGCACGCCTTATAGTTCCGCTGCAGAATATTAAAGAACGAGCGGCTGGCGGGCTATTTTTAGTCGGAAGGTGGCGGGCAATCGTTTAAGAAAAGGAAAAGAATATAGGAGAATTTTAGAGAGTGAAATACCTAGCAATTTAATAAGACCATCTCTATTAAATGGGAAGAAGATAGGATCCGGTAGGGAAGGAGTTCTCTGACACCGCCAATCAATTTCACACTCCTTCCGTCCGAGAAGATTCGAGGGGCATTATCTACCCTAACTCATTCGGAAATACAAATGGCCTGCCCTTTCTGAGTGTGCGGTATTTCGGCGGATGAAGAAATGGCAGTGAGACGGGAGAGATAAAAGATGGCCTCTACCTGCGGATGCCCATCTTCTTTTCATTGCACGGGAAAATTGAGTGGAAATTTGAACAAAAGATTCGGTATGGCAACGCTCAAAGAACACCGTCTGGATTAGGACTTAAACTCAGTGGCGGGCGCCTCTCCCCCACTTTTTGTGGAAAAAAGTTAAGTTTTTATTTAATTTTACCTCCCTGAAACTAGTAATTATATAAAAAACAATAGTGTCCGGGAAAGCTAGATAGTTTAGCAACTAAATTTTAAAATTTGTTGTCTATCCCCCCCCCCTATACTCCAGGGTACTTTTAGGAGTCTATAAATTTTTGCCACCCCCTCCAACTTTTGCCACCCAATCGCCGCCACAGCTTAAACTTCTTTTCTCTGCCAACCCTATTTTCTCTGTAAAAATATTCCTTGACTCTTAAATGCGCATATAAGTAGAAAAACAGAAGAAGAATGAAACATTAGTTAATGATTAAGTAATAAAAATAAAATAAGTGCTTATACACAAGTTTTATTAGTATATACTTAAAAGTAGAAGTAAAATAAAATGTTTTAAATGAAGTAAGTTTGAAAAAATAAAAGTTTTAATCCCTACTAGGATTAATTAGACATTTAGTCGTTATGTCAGTTGTTAGAATCTCTTGCGCTTCATCATCTACTTTAACTGCTACAACTCTTTAATTACTGTAAATGAAAGGCCATATTAAACCAATTACACATAAAACTGGGTGTCCACTATATCCCTTACTTTCACTTCGAAAGCACTCAGATGCGCCACGCTAACTTGAAGTAGTTATAGCTCTATATTTGTCCCCACTCACTTTTGTAGATGATACTGACTCTTTCTTCATGATGTCATGCTGGCACTTGATAAAAAATTTAGCAGATTTTAAAACTTCGGAAGCTGTCTTTTCTTTGATATTTTGATGAATGTTGAATCCGTATGTATTCATATGTAAAGATAGGCGATACGTATTAATATCCAGTTCTTTAAAAATGTATTTGTTTTGCTTGTTTTTATAAAAGTATGACACTTGACGAAGATGATCATTTTATTTAAACCAGTAGCTATTTTCATATTTATGGAATTTTCTCTCTTCGAGATTTTGGAATACAGCAAAAATTTAAACATTCGAACCGTAATCTGCATTCAAATCTAGCCTTCTAAAATGCATTCGCCTTCATTATGTAAATGAGGTGAAATAAATCCAAAGGTAAACACGAAAAAGTTTTCAGATTTTTAAATTTTGAGCGAAGTGTCACAGAAAATATTCTAGAATTGATTTGGGTTTTTTTTTTATAGTGCGGGAACCGTGAAGTGTTGAATATATTCCTACAAACATATTCTAGAAAACATGCTAAAAATGATCTTTTTGTGGTATTCGCTATTTCCAACGGTTCTCCGTCTAACGAAATATAACTACATTAAAACTTAGAAATTGCGTGCCAGATGTAATTGGCCATCTTTAAGAACCCAACATTACAAACAGAATCTCCAAATGAATTCACCAGAAGTGGAACTTCATTAAGGTCAGGCGGCGTAATTACATATTAAATTGCACTTCTAAATATATTTCTCTGGAATTCAAATGATGTTTACTTATTCACACCCTACATAGAGAACATAATGAACCGTGAATATGAGTGCTGCAACCGATTAACACAATGAATGAATTAAAGAATCTCCAAGTTCAGTTTGTGCCTGACATGTACGAGGCGTTATGTTTGATTCTTTAAGATATACTTTATTTATGTACAGGGTGGTCTGGAACTTCAACGACAAACTTTTAGAGGTGATGGTACACGTCTTTTTCAACTTTTTCAATAGAACATGATGTCGAAAAAGCAAAGGCCCGTATGAATAAGTGAAAGAACCAGCGGGAGTGGTCTCCCCTAAACTTTCTCGTATACTTCCCAAAAAGGTGTCATTTTCCCTCTAACTAGGGTTGCCATACGTCCCGTATACTATTTGTCCCGTTTGCTTCCTAAACTCTGAGTCATTATAATTTTAAAATGACTTACGCCTATTTTTATGATTATGTGTAAAAGGAAAATGATAACAATTAAAAAAATTGCGTAAGTTCTCAATTTTTAAGCGCACTGAGGTATCACAACTTTATTTAAAGTTTTTGAGAACGAAATATTAATACAAATAACACGCAAGATTTCACCATACCTTCCATCTGGATAATGTCAGTCGAGGTCAGGGGGTTGCAATAATTTCCGAAGCTGGTCCGAAGATACAATTTCCTACTTAGACCGCCAAGCTCAAAAGTCAACTAGACTGACTCTCGCCAACACACAGTTGCAATGTGCGTTTTGAATTAAATATGCAATTTGAACACCTGTTTTTTAACCGATTTGAACGAAATTTGAGCACAGATCTATAATTAATGTTAGCATACGTGATACCAAGTTTTATTTATCTAAGTCAAAGGTCTTATGAGATATAATTTTTACAAGCATGCGATTATACAGACCGACAGACAATCAGCCCGTTGACGGATTTGGCCAAAATTTTATACGGACCTACATTCATGACGATAAAACTGTGTACCAAATTTTATCCATCTAGCTATTCAAGTTTTTGAGTTATAGTGTTCGCATGACCGCGCACATACAGACAAACAGACTTCCTGTTGACGGATTTTGTCCAAAATTTGATAGAAACCTACAAATTATGTTTACACACCACATACCAAATTTCATCTCCGTAGCTCTAATAGTTTCCGAGTTATCGCGTTCACAGACAGACAGACATAATTCCAAAATTGTGTTTTTCGGACTCAGGGGGGTCTAAAACGTGGAGATTCGTCGAAATCTCGAGTTCGAATTTTTTGACGATTACAATACTTTCTCTTTGTATACTTCGTATACGAGAAGGTAAAAATGTATAACAGATGAAGATTAAATTTACAGTATAGTTTAATTTTCAAAATGTTTTTATTATGATTGTGCTTATAAAATTGATAGATACCAAGATGACCATTCCATTTAGTAAAAAGGAAATTTTAATTTTCATGAAATTATAGATGGAATGACAATTAAAAATAAATATACATCCTGTATCAAAATTCAGTCTTTTGAGAACAGATTTGTCTGAATTATGCAAATTTCGGATGTTCAGTAAGTTTGTACTTGTGTTATCACATTTCAAAATTGAAGAATCTTTGTTAAATATTATAGAAACACGATATAGAGAGTTATAAAATTTCTTATATAAGTATTTGCTAATTCCTTCCGTTTTCCTCTAACGAAATGTGAATAGATGAAAGCGTATAATAGCGCGCTTAAAATTATTCGAAATCTTTAACACTGAACCTACCGTTACTTAAAATATACCTATTCGTGCCGTATTCGGTTAAAGTAACGGGACCGGTTTTGAGGTAAATACTTCATTTTTTCTGACTGAATAAAAAAAATATAGATTTTAATTGGGAAATATTAAATAAAGTAGCTTTAAGGTCAACAAATCACCTTACAACTACAAACTTTAAGGTCTAAATTCAACAGAAATTATTTATTATATTTCTTTCAAGTCTTTATGGATAGACAAAAATCCTTACGCGTGCTTTGACGATGTTGACAAAGACAAGACGGACGAATCGAGCCAAAAACATTATCATGTTCCGACTTGCGGTTCGAATTTGAGCTATCGTCTTCACAGGTGTTATGGCAACTTGACTACCCCAGAAAGGGAAAAGTAGAACTGTCATCCCCACCCCCGCAGAGATTCATCCTCAGATTCTTTCTGACCCTACCCCCGAGCGGGTGTAGAATTTGATTCGGCTATAAGCCATATGATTTTTACTTGTATATATATGTGTCGTAGTGGTGTTGTGTGTGTAAATAAAACCATAAAAGACAAACTGGATCTATTTTGAATTTGGATATAAAACCACACATGAGAAATCCATTACAGGTGTTGTATACATATGTGGAAATGTGCATGTATATCATATTTTTTGACCCATAACTTTCTTAAACAGTAAATTATTCTTCCGGTTAGAATGACTACTCGTGGTAAATAACTAGAGACTACACGTCCTTATGAGAATAAAAAAATAGAAGAAAATAAATTAATAACGAAAAATTTATTGTATATACTTAACATAAAAAGCCGTCAAGTGTGACATTATATACGAATTTTCTAACCAAAAACCTACAACTGGTCATTTTCGCTGGTCATGGTATGTTTGTTGTTAAACGTTATATACAACATTTGTATATTTAAAAAGGTTTTCGCTAAATATTTCAGAAATAAGTACTGGCATTTTAAAAATTTTCTTACATCAATATTCGCTTATTCCTTCCGTTTTCCTCAAACGATCTATAACTGCTTGAAAACTGTGAAATTGCGTGCTAGAAATAAATTCGACATCTTTAAGAAGGAGGCATTACATGAATCGCCAAATGAGCCCATCACAAGTGGAACTTCATTTAGGCCAGGAGTGGTAATTACATATTAACTCACACTTCTAGAAATATTTCCCATGGAACCCAAAACGATGTTTACTTATTCACACCCAACACACAGAACATGATCAACCGTGAAGATGAGTGCCTCACCCAATTAACACAAGCAATGAGATAAAGAACCCTCAAGAGGTATAGCTTGTACCTCATATACACGAGATGTTAAGTCTGATTCTTTAAGATACATATCATTAATATATTCTCGCTTATGAAGGAGGAAAAAAAAAGACTAAAATTCTGAACACTTCCTTATTATACCATCATAGGATTCCAAGAAGCATTCTGATGTCATTAATTCAGTGCGACAGAAACATGCATGAAATTCGAAACGAACCATCTCGTGTAACAGGAGTTTATTCATCATATTAACACTTTCTTGTCATGACAGTCATTTATTAGTGACAGCTAAGGGTTGTGCCTCATTTGAATGTCTGTGGCATGTTTGTGTTGGCAGAAACAACATCGTGGGTGTTCCGGCAGAAAAGTTGCGATGCTGGTGATTTGCATCTTTCTCGAAGCATATTAAGTGTCGGGTTAGCACACTGCCGAGAGTTTCTATGGATGATGTGTTGACATTAGGAAAAGTTAGGTTATATCAAGATGAACAGACATGGAGTAAGAAAAGGGACCGTTATGTGACGTTTTGTTTATACTTTCGAAAGCTGCAGTGCGGAAGCTAATCGATCATCAGACACTCTGGGATTTTAAAGGTTAAAATTGAATTCTGATCCACGGAAGATATGATAGTTCTCAAATGGTTTCTTTGGAAATAAGGCAAAATAGTGAAAGCCAAGATCAGGTCTGGAATATAATTGAAGTGTAGATAAACAAGAATAGGGAACAAAAAGTTCTGGGACGATGCGTATTTAGCTTATAGCCCTGGACGTGTATAGTGGATTGCCAATACAATGTGGTCATTTTAAAATTTACATATTTTTTTCAAATACCTCCCGAAAATTTGAATGGATTTTCTTAGAATTTCGAACATGTAAAGATTAGACTTGAACTGACATTTTACAGTGAAGATTTGATCACGAGAGTATTTAGGGGACTGACCAGAAAGTGATGAAGAAGGGGGGAAAAAATTGACTCATCCCGTTTCAAAGACAGCTGATAACGATATGACACTTTCATCAATGGTTATGTTTGATGTGCATAATATTTACATGCAGTTTCGTAAACATAGCAGAAATATTTGGGAAGATATAAAGGTTTATTTAAAAAAAAATCCCAAATTCGCTTGTTTTTTGCTTATAACTTGCAGAGTTTTAAACCAAATTGTAGAAAACTTACAGAATACGTGACAATATATTACAGAAGCATTGCACTAAAATTTAAAGTAATTAATTTGAATATTACAGGAAATATGAGTATTTTTAGTAAATGATTTTTTTACTGCGTATGTGCGAAATGCAGCGTAATTCTACTTTCATGTCTTAAGAGCCAGATATATAGGGCAACTTATATAAAAATTCCAGTTCAACACCATTTAGTATTCATAAAGATATCGGCATTGAAACTTGGTGAATTTCGGTACACTCTAAGAGAAGCTAAATGATGAGGGTTCTTGCACAATTTGATATTTTTTTAACTTGAATCTTCTAATAGTAATCGACGAACTCTAATTTAAATTATGTATTTAAATTATAAGTATGCATGAGTATTCAGGATATTCAACTTTCATAAAATTCAATATTACTGTTCGAAGATTCAAGTTAAAAAAATATTAGCAGTGCGCAAGAACCTTCATCATTCACCTTCTCTTAGAGTGTACCGAAATTCACCAAGTTGCAATGCCGATATCTTAACTTATTTAACTTATCTAAGTATATCTTAACTTAATTATTTACTTCGATTTTTAAATTCGTCGATATGTTTTTATAGAGAGACATATCAAAAATACGAATTCTTTATTTTAACCTCCTTATATCGGAAGCATACAAAACGCTCCTTGTCTGCGGCTCTTGAGCCATAGATATATTGATCCCACCAACATCTTTCAAATTCTTCACGAAAAAACTATTTATGTTTCTACTTACCCAGAGAACTTCCGACGTCTGGCAACAAGTGGTTGTCAACTCCCCAGAAAAATCCAATCATATTTTTATTTATTTTTCCAGAAAATTTCGTCCCGGATCAAGTCACGGCGGTTTTTATCGAAAGCGATCCGTTAACGTTTTTGATGGCCAAAGAATAAAGATGGCCTAACCCCAAAAAATTGCATTACTTCCTTTTTCTATTTATTTATTTCCCACTTTATTTTTTTCCACTCTAAAATTCCTCTGCTAAGAGGAATCTAATATTGGCCGCCTCCAACTCCCTTTCCCCATGAAAACACATTCCAGAATCTTCCGTAGTAAAGCAAGCAGTTGAAGCTCTGATTGCGGGTAATACTTCTGCCAACTTAACACGGCTGTCATCACCCCCCTAGCAAGCAAAATGCAAAAATCCATCTCGGGCCCTGACTCGCCTTGACAGGTGTCTCTTCTTTATAGGTACATCTTGAAAAGATTAAAGTCGATGTTAATAAAATAAGAATAAGAAATAGGCAGAAAAAAATCGCAAGCTCCGGCGTCTTTCTGCTGGGCTGCTGATTTCATTTGTTGGAAGCTCTCCATAACGTTGTGTTTGCGGGAAAAATTCATCTGAAAATTTCTTCTGCCGTGTTAGTTTGGAGTGATGCGTAACAAATCTGATGTGAAATATCTTGCTTTTTTAACCTCACCATCAAGGCTGCGTCATTTTCTTATCTGCTCGTTTTTCTTATTCCGGGAATATTGCATATCTTTGTTGGCTTTGAGAGTTTTATTTGGCATACTTGAAGGCTAAAACCCAGAACTCGCAATTCCCCCCCCCCCCGATTTTGCTTTGTCGTTATGCATATACAGTAAAGCTCCGTTTATATGTCTTTCAAGGGACTGACGTAAAACGACGTATACGTGAAAAGACGCATAATCGACATTCACTAAACAACTTTGATTATTATAAATCTAATGCAAATTCATTTAAAAGTATTAATTTTAAAGTTTCTTAAGACTACATAGTACTGAAAACAATAATTAAATTTTAAAATTAACCATTTATCATAAAAATGAGAAAAATCATACCTTTATTGCATATCTTGGGTACTAACTATACATAGCTTATACGATTTATTGCATGCAGGTAAGCGTTTCATTAAAAAAAAAATCTTTAACCGTCGTCTGACGTGCTAATTGTCTGTGAGTATTAAGTATAGAATTATGAATAGAATTAAATTCGTTAAAGGTTTTTTTTTACTATTCCTTTAACAAAAGAAATGAGTTCGAAGATTTTCAATGGAATCCGTTGCGTCTTTAAAGGAAGGTGGAATAACTTCTTCATCATCGCTTAAATGAGCACCAAACAATTTGTCTTCTATTTAATTCATGGACTGCGAATAATTACAAAGTCATAATGTCCTTATCACAGTTCACATGCTACAAAGGAGGAAGTTTTCGCATTGTCGATTACAATGAATACAAATGAATCGGGACTGTGATGAAAGGACGTATGAACGAGAAACGTATAAACTGTGCTTTACAGTAGTGGCGTTGGGTGGTCCTTTTAAAAAAATCATTAAAAATATGATATGGCTTAAAAATATTGCGTATCTAAGGAATAAGCGGTCCTCAAACTGATGATGACTTAAAAAACAAATATATGACCTGATAATAGCTGTATTAATGATCAGATCAACTGATCTCTCTGCCCCATTATATTAGTATCTTTATGGCAAACAGAATTTCTTTGAGCCTTGAGATCAGGAAAGAAAACATATTTTATACTTATTTTAAAATAGTAGATCATAAAATGGGCTGATCTATGACACAAAGATTGTTTAAAAGAAGCGAACTATACACTTATAATAAAATCTATTATATAAAACGGAAAATACTTGTGTCTATCTGCCACAAGAACTCATTAGCAACATGAAATTTGCAACGTTATTTACAACTTTTAAAAGTAATTACATCTAAGGATATTTAAATAGTTAAGGAAAATAATTATGGCAAAATGTTAAATAAAAATCATTATTAAAATAAACTCAAAATAGAAAGACAATTATTTGTATTTTAACAGTATTTCCTTCCGGGCAAGCTCTGTGTAGTAAAACGAACACAACAAGAGAATTAATATAATGTATTGAACCAAACCTTGAAATAAACTTGCAATAAGTGAAATAACGAAATTTATTATAAGCAAAAAAGAATGAGTTTAAATCTATCTCAGGCGAAGTCGAATAATCAAGCTAACTATAAAACTACGATTTTGTTAAAGTAAACTGAGGTAGCTGTCCATATTTTTGCTTTTCGATCTCCAAGTTGTCGGCTCGTGTATTCATCGTTACAATTAAGAAATTGTCTCAGCCATATCTATTACTATATTTACGCTATCAGTATCACACCATGAATCTAACCCAGTGTGAATACTATCCGTTAAAACAGATCCCACACTTACAAGATTGGTACTTACCATGTGTCTGCGAACTACAAAATGAGATCTGAAAGTTAAAATGAATTTACTGCAGAAATATGAGAAATATGAAAGAGGGCAGCATCAGGCCGTACCATTTATTTTACGCAAGCGTGTGTGTTTCAGGTAAAAAGTACTTTCCCGCTCTTACTCTATCTTTTTTTGAAGATGTTATATTTACTTGAAAACATTCTTTCAGTTGAAATTTAACTTGATTTTACCAAAATCTAATATTTTTAAATATGATTATCTGTATCTTTGAACTCACGATTATTTTAGGCAGATTCCTTATAGGAAGTCTACCTATTGCAATGGTTCTCATGACGCGACTTTCAGAAAATTTCTGCAGATCTTCATCGATCATGACCCCTAGAACCCAAAACCACCCTTCGATAAAAAGTTTATATATATATATATATATATATATATATATATAACGCTTTTTCCCATGTTATCTTGTGACCACGATAACTTTAGTAATTTTGATTTAAATTTAACCAGCGTGGGATATGTTATAAGGATAGTTAAAATCTCGGTCGAGTTCGTAGATGGGCTATCCAGCTGAAAGGGGGTGGAAATGGTGGGGGGTGGAATTTTTCATTTTCCCATAATTCCTTTACACTTGAAAATAGAAAGAAAATTCAAATTAGGCGAATTATTGTCTTATCATAACGAACAATTGTTGCATTTAAACTTTTTCGATAGCTGCAATTTCTTAGAAGTTATGAGCTGAAAAGTGATTTCCCCGCCTTCCTCTCCTCTCCCCTAACTTAAAGTACGTTTTAACTTATGCATGTTACCCCTTGTTGGAAAGCTCTCGTCATTTGCAGTCTCTTCCATCCGCTTTCATTCTTGTAGCTCTAATTCTCATGAGAATAGAGGGCGAAAGGTTATTTTCCTTATTATTAGTAGAGGCGTATATATATAACGCTTTTGCCGATGTTATCTAGTGAACACTATAACTAGAGTAATTTTGATTAGATTTTACCCGGCGAGGTACATGTTATAAGGTCGGTGAAAATATCGACCGAGTTCGTAGATGGGCTAACCAGCTAAAAGGGGGTGGAAATGGTTGGAGACTGAAAATTTCATTTTCCCATAATTCCTTTACGATTGAAGGTAGAATGAAAACTCAAAATGGGCGAATTATTGCCTCTTTATAATAAACAACTTTTGTATCCAAACTTTTTTGATAGCTACAATTTTATAGAAGTTATGAGCTAAAATGCCTAAATATAGGAAAAATAATTCAATTCTACGACTAAAGAAAGGAAAAAAAATCAATTAGGCGAATTATCACCTTATCTGAACGAACAACCTTTATATTAAAGGTTTTTGTCAGCTAAAATTGCTTAGAAGTTATGACATGAAAAGCGATATTCAATTCCCCCCAATTTATCTTTCCCCCATAGCTCCGTTACGATTGAAGATAGAAAAAAAGTTTCAATTAGAGGAATTATCACCTTATCATAACAAACTACTTTTATTTTGAAAGTTTTTTGACAGCAAGAATTACTTAGAAGTTATGAGTTCCCATCAGCCTCATTCACTTCCACTTTTTATACGGTAAACTAGTTGATATACCTGGCTTTCCTCCGGATTAAAATGTTTTCATGTTTAATATTTTTAATGTAAAAGTTACTATTGTATAAATATTATAATACAGAAATTCATTTTCTGATCTGAAACGTTTTTCATTAAAATTAGAATATCAATTGAAACAGACGATTTTTAAAAACAGCCGTCTTCTCCATACATTATTATTTGTTATATAGGTACTTCAAATTTTGCTTATAATTGCTAAAGTAAAAGAAAGATATAAATGAATATTTTGAAACAATTAAATTAACTAGTTAATTATTCATTAATTTAAAGCATGAAAATAAATCAATATTTGGTCCCGATATAAATTGTTAATCGTCCACTTTTAAAATTTTCTTTTAGCATTCTTCCTTCTGAAAAAGTTTTTCGTATTATTGTTGTTCTTCAACAAGAATATTGTTACGAATTCAGTTTAAAATTAATTTTGAAAAAATATTGAAATGAGAGAAACAAATTTATAGAAATGAAAGATATCGCGGAAAAAAGCCTTGCTTAAATTTTAATTAAGTTAAATTTTAAGCAACTTTTAGGCTTTGAAAAGTTGAAGATGACCTTTCTCTTTTTTTAAATAAAAAGTTTGAAAAGTTTGATTGAAATCAGTCCAGTGGTTTAGTAAAAGATTTGGAACATACATACAGCGATAATTATTAGATAATTAATTATAAGATAAAGATTGCTGGCAAATAGTATGAGCCATAAAAAATATTTTAGTGAAGATTTTGTAACAATTAATTATTTAACTCTAATTAAGTAAATAGTTAATTTTAATTAGTCAAACAGTTAATTTGATAATTAGTTAATTTGACAGATTACTTTAATTTGATATTTAACTAAACATGGCGGGACCATAATTTTTTTTATAAAATCAATATAAAATAGCCAAAAACGATAGATATTTAAATAAGAGTTCCCTTTATCCTTTTTGATATTGAAAAATATCGACTTAACTTTAAAATTGTTTTGGGATTTTCTGCCTGAGTATTTGGTTTTAACCGTCGATGGATATTTAAATTTACTGTTTAAATTGGATGCATTTATAACCTATGCTTTAAACACACGTATTAAATTTGCCACTCACAATGTTTAATAATTTTTATTCTCTTATATGTTAAGAATTTAGTGACTATTATCTCTGTAACCGGGGAGTTCTCTAAATGAGTCCATTTTAGTAGTGTTTAAGTATTTCATGTCATGTGATTTTACCATATGACAAAGTAATGTTCGCACAATTATATTGTAACCTAGATTAAATAAATTAATTTTTAAATCTAGAGTCTTTTTTTCATTCGTGTCAAGAGTCAATTTCTTGTTACTGTTTCAGATAGGCTAGCTTATTGTTATCTAGGAGATATTTGCACTGCTGAGATGTTTATTTCTTTATGACTCCTACATGTTGAATGATTATGTGTTGAGATATAAAAAGAATTGACCAATGTACTGACCGATAAATCTATCATAACTTTTTGGAATGAAAAATGGATTGATAAAATCTTGATATAGTAAAAAATTAAATGTCGTGAAAACAGAATCACAGAGTAAATATTACAATGTGTAGAAACAATAAACTCATTGGCTATGTCTGTATTGATCAATATGTAATATCTCATTACTTTTGTAACATTAACGTAAAGGAATCTACCTTTGCCTTCAAGCTTGCCGAAAAGGGATTTTTTTGATAAGTTGTTGTAATTGTAGATGTTATTAAACAAGCGGTAACCCACCAATTGACGAATAAAGAGACAGAATTACAAAAACATTAGCTAGCTTGAATCTAACCAGATTTGTAAAGGGTTGTTTTAAACTATTTCTGCAAAAGATTCTTTATTAAGGTAGCAAATAAAAAAAATTGCTTGTCGCTTTTTGCAAATAACAGGCATTATCATTGAAGGCAGGAATCATTGAAATGGGTTCTGGGCATAGCATTCCGTTTCTACGATTTAGAATGGCGAGTATTATGATTTCTGTATGATGTAGGTGCATCATAATGAGATAATATAGTTTATAAAATTCGCCAAAGTAAAGAAGAATATAAGCATGTAAGGATAAGACAGAAGGATGTAGATAGAAAAACTGATTGTGTCAATGCATTGATTTTATTAATGAATATACAGTAAAACCCTGAACTCGGGTTAACCGAAACCCGGGTTATCCGAAATGCCTCTGAAATTGCAAATCCAAAAAGCACGTACTGTACTCCACGTAAATAATCGGAAAAAAGGAGAGACTTTTTTCGCATCGATGTCCCCACTTTTTTCTTTTAAGCCTCCCGAAGAAGGTCAGCGATTTATTTTAGAATGCTAAAATTAAAATTAATGGGTATTAACGATATTTATTACGACATTGTTTACCTGTGCCCACCAGGCACATCGCGCCCGACGGAAGGTTCACTTTAATAAAGAACATGAGTGTAGCCTACAAAGAGAGTTTTGAATTCGTTTTACACTCAAAAAATTATAGAATTACATGCTATAATTAGATACAAAATAATAATAGATGCCCATGGCTTAACCGAAAAAGTCGTTATCCGAAACGGCCCCGTCCTCAGTTCGGTTAGCCGGAGCTGTACTGTATCTGTAGATGGATGTGTCTACCATTGCTTACGTATCTAATGGTACAAAATATGCCGATCTGCTCACGACATTTTTTTATTTTGAAATTTCGCCCTCTGGAAGAAGTAATGATTAATATTCCTTGCTTTTTTCTCATTAACATGTGATAACCATCGATAGAAATGAATAATGGCAAATCATCAACTAAAAACTTTAAGATTATTGAACGGATCTGAATTACAACAACATTTGAAATAAATTTATCGGGTGATTAGATACACGTGTGCAGTGCCAGATGTCTACCCAAATATTTCATAAAACATCGTCTAAATCATTGGTTTTAAACTTGGATGATGCACAATTTTAAGTGGAGGTATAACTCTAAGAAAATACAACAGAATATTTGAAAAAGTTAATTGTTATAACCGAAATAAAATAAAAAGGTTAGGCTTTGTGAATACAAAAATGAAATGTCACCTTAAAAATTTTAAAATTTCGTTGTTGATTATTTAGAATTTCGAAATTCACTAGTAGACGGGAAAATATATAATAAGTCACGGAAGTAGGAGCGGAGGCAGTAACTTTTAGTATTGTGTTGCAAATGTTAAAAGGTTGAGAAATACCGTTTTAAATTACTTGCGTAAGCACACAAATCATTGGTATCTGTTGTATGATTTTAAATCCTCATTAAGATAACAAATAAACGGAGAATGCCCGATTTTTTTCCTTCAGCGCATGTTATCTAAAAATTCCATTCATAAAAGGTAGCAATTAATAACAACCATGTTTTTTTCTTATCTACAAATGGTATCCTCTTATCGTTTCCCAACAAAACGAACAGGCTCGTGCTTTTGCAGTTCTTGCTGAGAGATACGGCAAGCCCTGCATACCGTGTGGCGTCGGTGGGTTTATTTAAACATATCAGAGATACAAGTAAATAATTGCAACTCACAGACTGGAAACTTCAAGATAAAAGAACAGAATGCGAAAAATATAATAGCAACGCTCTGGCAAGTTGAGAGCATAAACCTGTCTCGCGCGTATCAGTTCGGCAACTAATTCGGGACAAACAAAATTAATTTGAGTCGAGGAACGGTTTTTGAGGAGTAATTGCCTTGTTTACACATTCTCCAAGTTGAAGAAGATAGCTCAGAATTTATTGCCCATCGATTTAGTTGCTGTAAATATTTAGAAGGAGGAATTACGTGAGTAAAAAAATTTCCGGTGATTTTAAGCATTTTGGTTGAGGTTAGCGTACGAGACATGCTGAATTTCTCAGCATTTGGAACCGAATTTTCGATAGCAATTTTATTTGCGTCCACTGCTTCCTATTATAGTTTTTGTATTTTGTCCCCTCTGACTAATGATTTTTGGAATTTCAACTAATTAATATTTTCGTAAAGAACCTGTTTACATAGAACAATTGCTGACGACAATAGAAAACCACGTGATCCCAACAGTGACCACCAGTCGAGAATTTAAGTCAATAGTTATTTTATTTGTGAAATTAACGACATTTTTCTTTTTGATATTTTTCTGACTTATCACTGCACTGAATATTAGACTGGAGACTTCAAAACAAAACAGAATGTGGAAAGTATAATTTTCATATTCTACAAGCTGCAGAGAATAAACCTGTCTCGTTCGTACCACTTTAGTAAGCATTAGACAGCAAAAATAATGTGTATCATGAGCAGTTTTTGAGGACTAACTGCTTTGTTTACACACTGTATTCAGGCTGGTGTAGACATTGGATTTTTATTGTCTATCGATTTGCTGTTGTAAATATTCAAGGGAAAAAATTGAGAGCGAGGAAAAAATTCCACAAATTTTGCTGTAAGCTCGTATATTTTAAACGTTTTAGGTTAGGTAATAATAAATGCGGGTAACTGGTGTTTAGGTTACTAGGAAGGACTTTCCTTGTATGAGCATAGTGGGAGTGTTTATAGGATCTTCGAACTGAAGCACCTGTGTAGCAATGAAAATTTATGGAATTTTTTGTTAAAGCATATGCGTAACATAAAAGTTTTGAAGTGGAAATATATCTTCATACTGTTCTATTAGAGTTCAATAAACAAAAGTTTTTTATAACCTATATTTTAAAAGAAATTTTTTGAAAAAATTATTCGTGTAGTGTGTTTTTCTTTAACTTTTAATCTCCCTTTGCGATACAGGTTGACAATCAGTCTGTTGATTCTGATCAAAACTTAAGTACATAGTTTAGAAGAACAATGTTCTTATGCTTCATTTTTATCGTTCCCAATAAGAATTGCAAATGATAGAGAATTTATGTTTTTAGCTGAGTTTTCAATTTAGTATTTTTTTTCCTACTGATTCGTTTTATTTTATTGGTTAAAATTAGTTTCTGAATATGCATGTAGAAATGTGTTCGACAATTATGATCTAATACATATTTTACGTATTTTTGCACACAAAAAATATTTCAAATTTACGAATGGGTCGTCTGCATAGTGATTCTTTATTTAAATAATCGTATCTATGTAAAAAAAAGCTGAGTGCTCTTACTGACGTTTATATCGCATGATTTAATACTGAAGATATTAAAAAATATCGAATGATACTGACAATGTTAATTGGTCTGGTACAGATTTTTTTTCAGATCTGGAACACTGTGCTTTTCAATTAAAACCCATTCTGCTGGCAGAAAAGCTGAGCAAATATCCCATCTTGCATTGGTTTATGATTCCCTCGAGTGTTGTTTAATAGTTATCCCTGTTTTTTCTATAGCCGACATAAATAAGAATAGTTGTCGGAACTGCAGAAGTTAAGCTGGACTTTTCTTACTTGGAATAATTCGTAGAAAGTAAAAGAAGTACGAGCTTCAGTCATTTTTAGCGATTATTTCCTGTTTCAGTAAAGTTTCATTACTTTTAAATGGCACCAAGTTGCATATATAACCGACATTTTATCTCAGATAGCATTTTCATGTTGTACGAGTTAACACCAATTTGATTTATTTATCTACCTTTAGTGATAATGGAGTCGCCCGAAAGGATATTTCAGTCACATGAGAAACGTAATTGTACAGGTCATTTCGTATCTATTTATGCTGTAAATTGACTTCATTTATTGAAATTGTCTGCTGAAGCCTTTATCTGTGGCTCAGAAAAATTTATATTCTTATCAGATTCTGTATTTAATAATCAAAAGTGTGTAATTGCAATAATTAAAAGTGTGTAATTGCAATAATTAAAAGTGGATAATTGCAGTAATCGTATGAAACTATGACACGATGATAACGGAGATGAAATCATTCAGAACAGCTATTTGTAAGAAAATTCGTAACACTTTGGGTAGAAACGACAGTTGATGCATATTTTAATTTAGTAATTAACAATTTGCCGGTTAGCATAGCGTTTGAAAGATATACAAGGACTTTTCCCTGACGTCCTTCATATTTTTGAACATCGGTCCGACGACGAGAATGACACTTAAGTCTGCTTCCCACTGCCGAAACTCGATTCCGCACCAACTTCAGGGTGTTTGACTGCTGCACGTTAAAGAATGCGCAGTCGTCAAACGGCCTCTTGCTGGTGTGCGAAAGTTTGGTGAGGGGGATCCCAGTTCAGGTGTCGTCCTCGTCATCTGACATCATGTTCAAAATGACGAGGTCCGTCCCAAAATAGTGTTGCTTCAAAACGGGACGTTGATATATCTAAACTCGGGGCGTTTAACCGACGTGATTCATGGTAACTTTAACGTCCACGAGACCCAAATGCACAACGGATCTTCGGTGGAAATCAGGTCTCGAACCTGCGATCATCCTATCTCTAGACTCCGTCACCAAATCACCTCCCCCCCGCTCCATATGGCATATTTCTTGCATTATAGGAAGATTTCAACTGCAAAATGGTTTTGACAACTTTGGAAAAGTTTAGAGTGAATGCATGTTATTCCTGCAAAACATTTCTGTTAAATTAAATCAAAAGTACTTACGTATTTCTGGAGATTGCTAACAATTTTATTAGATAGTTATTTTAACCCCATCCCATACAGTGACGTGCCCGACTCGTGTTTCGAATTTCAGAATTTTTGATAGTTTAATCTGTAATTAAGTCAAAGTGATATTAAATTTAAATCACAAAAATCGTTTAGACACTCTGTCCTTTCTGTTCTGTTATCGATTGAATAAACAATAAATGCCCCATGTAAAATATGTCGTCTGATTCAATAAATTCCTAGGTCAAGGAGTTAATAGACAAAATTAGGCATCAGTACTGAAGACAGTTTATATCTGTAAAAATAAATGAAAATTGTTTTGGTGCTTAAAACCTGCAAATCTGGAATATTTCCCCGCCCCCTTCCATACTTTTTTTAAATTCTAGGAATTCGAGATGGATAGAACACATTCTACTCCATAAAAAGCAGAAAAATTTATTTTCAAAAGGCACTCACCCATCAGAAAATTTTATCTATTTATTTCACGATTCATATTCTCTTTCAGTAGTCAACAAAAATGTCACACATCGAGCTTTAACTCCAAAGAAATTCCTTTTTTGATTATCTAAAAACGAAGTTTAGTCACCTTTTGGGGGAATTTCGTAAAAAAATTTAACCAATAGTATCTCTCTTCCAAAGGAATTCATATCTCTTATCAAATTTATATTTAAGTTCTCTGGCAATGGAAATTATACTTGCCACCACAAAAATTACTCGCCTAATACCACTTTTTTAAAAAGGCATTCGCGTTTTGAAATAGGAAGGAATCTTTTCATGAAAGGTTTCTTAGAGAGGCATTTCTAATAATTTCAAGAATTACTTTCAAGTTAGTAAGCTGTGAAAGAGTATATACGCTGTCGACGGCGAAAAGCGCACCGTAATAAAATGGTTTGCTTTTTAAAAAATTTAAGTCTACAGCAACTGGAGGTAAAAATGTTGCTTCTGCTATCCTCACGGGTTTTTATTTTGGTTTATTTGCACAGTTGTATTGTTAAGAAGAAGAAAAGGAAGGTTTACAAAAGAGCACGGCTGAAAGGCGGATAAAAACTTTTTCACTTCTTTCATATAAAGTCAAACTAAAAAATTCATGAAGTATTTTTAAAGTAGTAGCTCTCTCGCAGAAGTTTTGGAATTTGGAGCCACGACAGGTTTTGCAGAAAGGTACCAAAGCTCCTGTTTTCACAGGAATGCATTGTTTGGATTGTGTAAACAGTTTTAAAAAGAAGCTTTCGTAAATTCGCATTGGAATCTGGAGAAGTGGTGAAAATATTTTTAAGAAAAGGAGTTTACCTCTCTTTTTTGGAAAAACAATCAGTTTATGTTTGGAAAAGTAAAAAGCCACTATTTGCTAATACTGGTGTGGTCGAATACAAACATAATTCTGAACGCAATTTATTTAAATAAGTCTATTCAGAACATTCTTAATTTTCTTTGGCATTTAATTAAATTTGCCGTTTAATTATATTGCAATTAATATTATAGATACTATAGGGTAAATATCTCGAATATTTTTTTTACAAAAATAACGGGTATTCCTTCTATTCCTGGAGATCTGTTTAATTAAAATAAATGAACTTTAGTTTCAGAAAACAAAATAAATATTATGAAATCTATTCATTATTATAAATATTATGAAATCTTGATATCAATTATTTCTCAAATACTCTAGCAGGTGGTGACATTAGTAATGAAAATGTCGCCACTTTAACATACTAATCTATCTCTAACATACTAATGAATGACATTAGCATGTTAATTAATTTATTCGATTCACCGTTAACAAACTCTGAAATTACACTGGTTGACAAATGCTAAGGACCATTTTTAAGATTTTGAAAAATTTGGACTTAATAGAAATGCAATGGTTCGCAATCAGTTGCTGAGAATCATGGGACAATACTATCATCGGAACTGAGGTTTCTTGCACAAACTTGAATCTTCGAATAGTAATCGTCATGAATCGAAGGTACATGAGTATCCGGGATATTCAAATTTCATAAAATTCAATATTACTGTTCGAAAATTCAAGTTAAAAAAAATATCAGTTTGTTCAAGAACCCTCATTATTTAGCTTCTCTTAGAGAGTACCAAAATTCACCTCTCTGCATTGCAGATATCTTTTTAAATACCAACGGTATTGAACTGGAATTTTTATGTAAGTTGCCCTCTATATCTGGCTCTGAAGTTAAGAAAGAAAAATTACGTTACGTGTCGCACATGCGCAGCAAAGAATTATTTACTATAAATGCTCATATTTCCTATGTTATTTAATTTTTTTAATTCAAATTTTAATACAATGCTTCTTTTACATATTGTCAAGTATTCTGTAAGTTTCGTACAATTTAGAGGAAACCTCTGCATATTACAAGCGAAATACTTGCGGAAAAAGTTGGGATTTTTTAAGAAAACCTTTATATCTCCCCGAATGTTTGTGCTGTGTTTACGAAAATGCATGTAAATGTTATGAAGGTCAAACATAACCATTGATGAATGTTACGTCACGTTATCGGCTTTCTGTGAAACAGGATGGGTCGAACTCCATTTTCGCCTTCATCCCTTTATGGTGCCCCCTCCCCCAATTGCGCGAAGCTTCACTGTAAAATGTGAGTTCGGACGATAGTATGTCCCACGATTCTCCTTAACTGATTGCGAACCATTGTATTCCTATTAAGTCCAAATTTTTCGAAATCTTAAAGATGGTCCTTAGCATTTCTCAACCAGTGTATTAAAATAGTGTATTGTCATCGAGAATACAAGCGTGTACAAAATTTCATAACTCCTGAACATCAAGAAGTGAGTTAAAAATCTGTTTCAAAAATTCTATCTTTGCAAGCAAGAAACAAGTAAAGTTAAAAAAGTAAAATTGTATAAAAATGAATAGCTGACGAATTTGTAAGCTGACTTAACAGATGCGGATTTTTTATTTTATTTGAATTAACTCTACAAATTGCGCTTTATCCTCTCTTTTCACAAAATTTAGTTGCTTGCAATGTTAACAAACTTTTCGAAGTGTTGTGCTTCATTTCCTTCACCCTTAAATGTGTTCAACGTCAAATCATAGCATCGAAATTATTAGTTTTGAAAAATTTTTTTGCATTGATTTTTTTTTTCATTCCTCTCACATATGTGTAACGTCCTTGTCATACATTTTAAGTTGCTGTCCAATTTGGAGAGACGCTCATAAATATGATCCTCCTATCCCAAAACTGATTCACCCAACTTCCAACTTTAAATGGGTAATAATAAGGCAAAACTAAAAACTGTTATTAAATTGTCTAAGCCGTCAAAATGAAGATTTTTCTTGTTTGGGTGATTTTTTTTCTTTGTACATAACACTTTTATACATTCCGAAGAAGACTTGCAAGCTTTTGAGTGAAATTTGCTTTCTTGCAGCTTTCCACTTGGATGAGTTTTTGAGAAAAGTGTGGATATTTTTCGAATTTGCTTTCAGCCTGTATTGTTTTTTTTTCTTCTTTCCATTACTTTTTCTAGGAGGGCAGGAAAATAAGCATTTTGATTGGCTCTTTAAAACTTCCGTGTCGAGAGCAATTTTGTGCGTCTTAAGTTTTACATTATTTTATAAGCTGTTACTTTTGTTGTTTTGCTTGTATTTTCAGGTTGGTAAGTATTTTGTTTCATTAGGGATCAATTTATCCTTCTTGGGAATTGTTAGGGTAAAAAGAAAGAGCCAAGTGATTCTATCTTGGGTTTTAATTTTTACTTTCTCGTATACGAAATATATGCAAAGAGGTCATACAGTTTACTCCGGTTAACAGAATTTTACTTTACACTACGACTCAGGCGGCCTTCAGGAATTTTCCGACGGGGAGGCAGACATCTCGACGGGGGGCAAGAAATTTCTCTAATACAATAACACACAATATTTAATTTTATATTTAATTAAAGGTAATTAACTATTAATTAGCGAATTCAATTATAATAATTAATTTTGGAATAATTAGCTATTTGTATAATGTCGGTGCAGTAAGAATTGTCTGACGGAACGACAAGCACATAATATAAAATGAAATTAAAACATAAATCTCGTAGCAAAATGAAGTGTACCACTGATATTGGGGAAAAAATACACATTGTTATATAAATCTCATAACTAAATAAAATAATAGCCGAAACATGTGAAAATAATTATTAACTTTTTTTAAACCTATAAATGCATAACTACATTTAAAATTATTGGCAAAATCAGAGGACCAGTTCCCCAGCTCCAAACACTGGACTGATATCAATAATTTTTATTTCATGCTTGAGCTTATGATATGTCATCAATGGTCGCCATACATCTACCACCTTCCATTTTCGAGAGAAAACCGAAAAAATACTTCTTACTGCACATTCTCTTTAGGAAAATCATGAGATAGTTCCCCGCCTGAACCACTGGACCGATTTCGACAACTTTTGCTGCTTAGCG
>BGPR01000324.1:360800-433301 GCA_013235015.1 Araneus ventricosus
GACACTTAATACTTAAAGATAATAATTAAGAAATTGATATTAATACTAGTTTTATTAATCAGAATATTGGTTGTATACTTAAAAACAAAAAAAATTCAAATACAGCAATTATTTTAAATGCACTTTATACGTCTTTCAAGGACTGCAAAACGACGAATAAATGAAAAGACTTATGATCGAAACGAATTACTATGCATACGAATAAATCAGGGCTTGATGAAACACGCAAAATGTAAACGACGTATAAATGAGAAACGATAAACGGTTCTTTACTATCTTATACAGTGACTATGCACTGTGATACTCGCGTAACATTCCTCTTATGTTATCTTTACTAGTCTTTTTTTTTCGCAACTCTTTTCTATTTTGGTATTAAATCATCCATTAAGTGATCGCTTATTTTTAACTTTAATTGTGCTGAATTTTAAAAACGTTTATTTAAACTTCAGTATCGAATAACAGATATAATTGCATTTTCCGATATTTTTCATGGTTTTTGCCCATTCAGTCTTTCCAGCATATAAAATTAAAATCTCACTATTAGACTTCGTGGGTACGCCATTATTTGGTTTCCAAGAATTTTAAAATTTTACTTCCATCACAGACATTGCTCCCGTAATGGAAATGGAATTCTAGAAAAAATGTATCTCAATTAAACAACTCTTTAACTTTCTTCCATAAATCTCATTTAGTGATTAAAAGTTTTCGAATATCATTTGTCTGTATTTTCTTTTATTTTCCAGAGAAATATCACTGAGGCTTGCATTTCAAGAGAAAAGGCATCTGCATTTTGTTTTGTTTCATTTCCAAAACGAAAAGAGTTTGTATCATTTGACACGGCAGATGTAAACAGAGACAAACAAAAAATGGGCAAAAGAAAAGGGTTCTTTATTATTTTCTTTGAATTATTTTGTATCTTTTATTTCAGCAATTATGAAACTTAAATTAATGGATGGATACTTTGAAAGTCATTAGTTGTCGGGAAAGTTTTTGTGAAGCGAGTACGATAGAAAATAGTTTCGGAAAAGTAAAGAATTGTGCCCTTGTTGTCAGTTCCATCAATAACAATGACCCTCTGTTTTGGCTCGTAAGGATCATTAAAATGAATCCACGCTCATTATATTAATAATTTAATATTTTGTCGTAACTTTAGACTTAATTTTAGTTGCTTTTTCATAAGGAAACGTGCAAAAAAAAGTTTAAATTTCGTAGTGTTATTTAATTAGTGCTGAATAGTATAAATATGGGTAAATAAATCTTATTTATATTATCCTGTATTACGATTGTAATGTTTAACAATTGATATGCATGTTTCAATTATGCGAATATATTTGCACACGTATCATTAGTTTGAAATTTAAGTTTACTGAGCTTTTGTTTAGCAAAATTAAATATTATATTTTTTGTATTAAAAATTAACTTCAGAATTTGCTTAATCCATTAATTTAGTTCAGTTTGCTTTGTTGCAGAACAAAAAAGTACAGTAGCTCCTTACTCAAACATAATTAATTAAAAAATGAATCCACAAGATCAGTCTCTTTCCTAAATTTTATCTTCGAATGCGTAAACAATTAGAGATACATTTTCCCGTAAAATCAACATGCTGATATAATAAATTTTTTTTATCTCCATTTTCCTCCGTACGTGCATTTATTTCTTCTTTACTTTGCGGAATTTTTTAATCTGATTTCTTCTTGTACTTTATTACCCTTAAATTTGCGGAATAAAATTTTAAAGTGAAATGCCGGGTCTTTCTATGAACTTAGAGAAAATTACAAAACATATCTCTGAGATGAAAAATAAAGAGATTTTCCAAATGAACAGCACAGACCATCATTCTAAATGACTTTTTGGATTTTTTATATATAAACAATGCCTGCAAGAATTTGATATGTCAAATTTTATGGTTTTGTAAAAAAATAGTTTTTTCATGGTATTTTAAAATGTATTTACTGAGTGAGATGTAGCAGGCTGGCTACTCATGCCACTTTACCCTCTCCAAGCTGACTCATTTCTAGACTTAACATAATGCGCATGCTCAGAATCCATTTCAGTGTTGAGTTCTTCATAGATTGATTTATTGTTACTTGCATGTAATGTTGCATTCGCATCTAAAATTAAAAATTTAAGTGTAAAGTAAGAAATCAAATAAGACAAAAGAAAAAATATATTGAAAAAAGGATAAACAAACTGTCTAGATGTTTTGAAATAATGGCTTAAAAATTTAAATGAATTAAGATGTCATGAAAATGATATTATTTGTAAAGTCGTAAAATAATTAACTGACATTTAAGATAGCTACAGTAGGTCTGATTAATATGTTATTTTCAGTGAAATAGAAAAAGAAAGAGCTTCTTTCACTAACGCAAGTTTTTTTTCTATGCTATAATTTTGCATTGTGAATTTCATGTTGAAATGGAATACAACAAATGAGACGTATTGAAAAAAGACACAAAATTTAATTTAATTTAAAATCGATATTCGCATTTTGTGTATTTCATCTTTGTTACTGATGAAACATAATATATTTCTTTTATTTATAAGAAAACATTTGTTATTAAACTTATTTTTTATCTTAAGTTGAAAGTAAAGCATTAGTTTCTGAAATATTTTCTTAGATGCTAGAAGTTGGAAAATATTCCATGGAAAAATATTTAATTTCGAATACAATTCAGGAAAAATTATTAAAATGAATTATTACAAAGAAAGTAGAGAAAAATAAGTTTTACTTTATATTTTATAATATCAGTAAATTTACTAACTCATCATGAGAATTAAAAAAATTTTTATAATAGTAGATCTCAGTCTGATTTGAAGATATAATTTTCTTTCAGGTAAATTATTATTAAAAAAATGAAGCTAGCTTCAATTTTCTATAAAAAAAAGGCAAATAGTGTGTTAAAAATAATTATGAAACTAGAATGTTTTTCTATATTTAGTGAATTTAATTACTAAATTTATATTTTTCATCAAACATTGATCTCATTTATTTTGTTATTCATTAAGCATAATTTTTTAATTATTTAAAACTGACTTTCTAGAAATATTCAAGAAAACATTTTAATTCAGTTCCGTCTCAAGACAGTGTTATACAAATACCAATTAGTCATATTGAATCAAGTTTAATCTAAGGCACAGAAATTGATTATTAAGAAATTCACGAAAACGATTACTGAGCTGTGTTTTTTTTCTCTTCCAGCATTCGTTATTTAACCACTCTCCCAGAGTCAAACCCAGATGACTCATTTATTTCGTTACTTATATTCATCCAGCATGGATTGCATTATTATTATTTAAATCTGACTTTCCAGAAATATACTAAAACGAGGCTCTTTACAGTATACTTAACTGGATTTTGACTCTGGGGGTATGGTTAAATAGCGAATGCTTGGAGAGAATAAATAGTTATATTGATATATATAACTATTTATTCATATATTTCAATCATATTGAATCTAGTTTAATCTAAAGGCACAGAAATTGATTATTAAGAAATTCACGAAAACATTACTCAGTTGTTTTTTTTTTTTCTCTTCCAGCATTCAATTTAACCACTCTCCAGAGTCAAACCAGATGACTCATCTATTTCGTTACTTATATTCATCCAGTCGGATTGCATTATTATTATTTAAATTGAATTTCCAGAAATATACTAAAAACGACAATCTTTTACAGTATACTTAACTGGATTTTGACTCTGGGGTATGGTTAAATAGAATGTTGGAGAGAATAAATAGTTATATTGATATATATATAATCATTTATTCATATATTTCAACATATTGAATCTAGCTTAATTAAAGGCACAGAAATTGATTATTAAGAAATTCAATGAAACGATTACTCAGCTGCTGTTTTTTTTCTCTTCCAGCATTCATTATTTAACCACTCTCCAGAGTAAACCCAGATGACTATTTATTTCGTTACTTGTACTCATCCAGTATGGATCATATTATTATTTAAATCTGACTTTCCAGAAATATACTAAAAACGACGATCTTTACAGTATACTTAACTGGATTTGACTCTGGGGTATGGTTAAATAGGATAAAGTTGAGAGAATAAATAGTTATATTGATATATAACTATTTATTCATATATTTCAACTTCATATTGAATCTAGTTTAATCTAAAGGCACAGAAATTGATTATTAAGAAATTCACGAAAACGATTACTCAGCTGCTGTTTTTTTTTCTCTTCCAGCATTCATTATTTAACCACTCTCCCAGAGTCAAACCCAGATGACTCATTTATTTCGTTACTTATATTCATCCAGCATGGATTGCATTATTATTATTTGAATCTGACTTTCCAGAAATATACTAAAAACGACAATCTTTTACAGTATACTTAACTGGATTTTGACTCTGGGGTATGGTTAAATAGCGAATGCTTGGAGAGAATAAATAGTTATATTGATATATATAACTATTTATTCATATATTTCAATCATATTGAATCTAGTTTAATCTGGAGGCACGCAATTTGATTATTAAGGAATTCACGGCAATTCAGTGATAATCAAGTGCTCATTAATTCGTTACTTATATTCATTAAGTATAGATTTTTTATTATTATTATATAAATCTGCCTTTCTAAAATATTCGAAAACCATTTTATTCAGTTCCCACACAGGATAGTATTTTACAAATATCAATATACTTGATTGGGTTTTGACTCTGGGAGTATGGCTAAATAACGAATGCTGGAAGAGAATAACTAGTTATATTGAAATATATGACTATTTATTCATATTTCACTCGTATTGAATCGAGTTTAATCTAAAAGCACGGGTATTGATTATTAAGGAATTCACGGAAGCGATTACTGAGCTGCTGTCTATTTATTCTCTTCCAGAATTCATTACTTAACCATACTCACAGAGTCAGAACCCAATCAAGTATATTCTTGCTCAAGACGAGGCACACACGTGTCTCTACCTTGTTCCACCGCATCTAGTTTATGAGACAGAAGCCGTAAAATTGGAATTTAAGAGGCCCTTTCCCATGTTACCTTTCCATAGGAGGGAATCCAAGCTAGATGAAGGATGGCGGGTAAGTTGCACGGTAGGCGTTCCGAGCAGCTGGTATGCCGAGCACGACGACAAAGACACACTGCGTCGAACACGGAAAGGGTAGAAATCTCGTGGCAGACGATAGTGTCCCCTTCAGGAGAACAAGATAACTGAAAAAAATATGCTCCCCTCGTCATGTTTTATGTATGGGAGAGTTGTGTTCTGTTCCTCGCGAAGTCAGGAAGATTGGGTTTGGAATTCTTAATAAAGAATCACGTGCAATTGTGGAGGAGGAAATTTAATGATGAGTATCTGGCTTTGTTTTTGGTTAGGTTTGTTGTTTTTGTCGATATTTGATGGCATCCGTTGAAAAATAATCATTATGGTAAATTAAGATTCTATTACATGCGAATGGAATTTCTACTTCGGAAAAGATTTTTTTTTTTGCTTATTTCTGTGATTCAATACTATTTAGAATCCAATTTGGAAGAACTGAATGGAAAGCCAAAATATGCAGCAGATATTTTTATGTAGATAATTGTTTAACTAGTGTAAAAAAATTAATTAGAATTGTAATATTTCATTCAAATTGCTAAAGATACCTTATCTGCTAGAAAATTAGAATTACGAGTTTGGGAATGTAGAGACCCAGTAGATTATTCCTCAAGTACAACAAATGTGTTAGAGAAATATTATTCCATAACTGAATTTCAATTTAACTTTGATTTTCATGTATAATAAAAACTGTTATTTGCAGTGTCTGGAGAGTTTTCTTTGTAGTCCTAATGAAGAGTTTGTTTTATAGTATTGAGTATTAAACACACCCTCAGAGCGGGTTTGCGAGTAATGTTTGCAAAGAATATCAAACACTTTTTATCAGCATGGATAGAATTGTATCAAAGTTTAATTTCGATAAAATACTAGCCATTTCCCATTATTACAATTTTTTTTAATAGTTAAATATGTTTTATAGCCTTTATAGTGTTTTTTACATTTACGATTTTTTGTTATTATTATTAGCCGTTGTATAAATGCAACAATACACCATTTTAATCTAAAAGGCGTAGAGGTTAATGAAGTAGTTACGGAGTAGTAATAATAATGGATAGTAATAATAAGTATTTATGAAGTAGTAATAATAAATAGTAATGTATAGTTAATGCTCACGTGATATATATCAAATGCGCCGGATCATTTTGATTTTGAAATCCATTATGTATTTGCAAGAGGAAAGAAAAGTGTGCAGTTAAGCGTTAGATGGCATGCGCAGTCACGTTTATTATGTGATTGTCGTATCTCCATTCTTTAGTTCAGAGAAGAATGATATATTTTACTTGTAAGGTTGTCGCTTTACTATCAATAAAACTGTCCGGTATTTTTTTATGTAGTTAGTGTAAATAGAAATGATTTCTCGAAAGTTTACATTTTAAGTAAGGTAAAGGTTCATTGAATCATATTTATGAAACAGAATTACAGTTCTTTTCTAATGTTCATAATAAAATGGTTTTTTTCGTATAAAATGCAATTTAGTATATTCAATGAAACTTATGTGCATTTTCTTTAAATTATTGGATATTATGGTTAAATAAGTTTAAATGCAGTGTTGAAAGCAGAATTATTATAAGTAGATTATTTCTCCGATATTTCGAAAATATGAAAAAAAAAAATGTCTAGAAACTACTTGCATTCACTAATAACCATTCATGTAGAATAACTATTCAAAACAATTTCACTGATGAAAGATAAAAATTCTTTGGTAGTCTCTTCATAAATTTAACTGTATTAAAATCTAACACTTCAGGTTATCTTTCCAGATGGCTACTAGTTTAAAAGAAAATCATTATTCTATTCTTATTAAATTCAGTTGGCAGAATCTAAAACTGCTTTTAAGAACATTAAGAAAGAAAGATTTTGTAAAGCTCTCCCTTAAGATTTTATTGCATTTGAAAAATGACGAAATTCATTATCTTCAAATGTGAAATTAATTCTTAATGAATTAATTCCGTTAAATATGTAGAATCTAATCTAAAAACTTTTATTTTTATGAAAAAAAACATAACTTCATTCCATTTCATTCCACTGTAATACAGTTTTAAATCTTAGAAATATTCTTATCAGTACTTTTTATTTTATTTTAGGTTGAAATGAAAAAGATAGAAGTAAATCACACAATAGAAAAATAATTAAAATGACCCTATTCTCTTTATATGGTAATTAAGGAAATATGCAGAAGGATCAAGGATTATAGACCTTTGTCTCGTATAAAAATTATTTTCCTGAAATTAAATTAGTATGGACGTGTTTTCTGGTTTGTTTACTTACATTATAAACCTTGGCTTTATCTGCTTGTTTGTTGAACTTCTGCTTTGCGGGTCTATTCTCGTACCCCAGTTGGGTTGGGAGACGTCACTTTTTCCGCCCATTAACGACAAGTGCGATTCTCGTACCCGTTTTTCCAACCGGTTGTGATCTCGCTCGGTCGAAAAAAGGACTCCGATTTCTCGTCAGCTCTGTACCTGGCTTAAACGCTATTCGCTAGCGAGAAGTGTTGTTTCGATATCAGAACTTATCAAATTTTCGTTTAAAATGGAGGCTGCTAAGACGTTAATTGTGTTTTGAAAGGGTTTATCGGGGTAAATGTAATCCATTTGACCAATGTGAAGAAGAATTTATCAATTACTTTAGATTTATTAACCCAATTTGCATTAGTTTTGGCCACACTAATATTATATTTTTAACAGACATTTTAATGAATTTTAAGCAAAAATAAATCATTTTTATGCAATATGTATTTTAGAACCTTATTTTCTGTTATTTTAAATGTTATTTTTTTATGAATTTATAAAGATATGTAATATAATTTTAGCTACAGATTTCAGTTTTTTAAAAAAGAAACAGGAATGCAGAAAACAATAATTTAATTTGGTTGATTAAATACAAACTGTATATACTCGCATAACTTTTTTTGATAAAATATTAAACAAAAAATGGGGAGAAGAATAAACTGGCATTGCAAAAGTATAGATTTTTTAAAAAATCGTACATATCATCAAGAATTTGCATTATTATACTCACTAACAATATCCACTAATATATATTTTAATAATTTTTAATTGCAACATTAATCAAATTCATCATAATCATTTTTAAAATTAGAGCAATTCATGCATATAAAAGAGTCAGGTTCCTTAAGTTGAAATTTTCAAACATAAATGTGATGTAAATGGAGATGTTTTTGAAATTCCATTTTGAATTATCTTAACTACATTACCAACTTTAGATGGTTATTATAAATGTATATTTGGTAAAAGATAAATGGTTTATCCCCCCTTAACAATGGACTTATGAAAGCAAGAAAGATGCATTATAATGCATCTTATAAGAGCAGAAGTTAAATCTTCCCACCTCTTACCCTTGGTGTCTTTTGAAAAGATGCGACCAACTTTCCCACTTAAAATTTGTGGATATTTTTCAAAATATTCCAACATAATTTTGAATTGAGAAGCAAATGTACGCTTCGCCATAGTTCCTTTGGCGATTCAAAACTCGAATTGAATCTGAAACCATAAACAAAAATATCGCATGACGATCTCTTGATCGCAGCAGAAATACGTCACTTCCTAGCGTAAAGCGAGATGTTCGAAACGACCGAGGTACGAGAATCAGACCCCTTCTTTCGGTCGAGAAAAAGCCATTAACGTCCCGCGGTCGAAAGGCGAAACGCTCCCAACCCAACCGGGGTACGAGAATAGACCCGTTGAAGATTCCATTGACGTAGCATGCAGGCACCTAAATGTAAACAAACAAAGCAGAAAACTCGTCCATAGGAAGAAAAGAAGTATTTAATGTAATTACTTTACGAATATACAGAAAGAATTAACTAAAATATCGCTTATAAAAACTTTAAGATTAATTTTGCATAAGTATTGTGCTTTGAAAACAAAGGTTATATTCGATAAAGATCTACTTAATGCACAAAATAATTTAAAATGTTAATAGGCTTTGGTGAGAGACATAGATCGCATTAATTTGAATTATCTTGAATGGAATTACATTAAGCATTAATAATTAAACGCATATTTTAAATTGGAAAATGTAAAAGCCAATTTTTTTCTGTGAAGACTTTTCGTAGAAACCTATGCCTTTTAAACTAACAAAGCAGATTTAATGCATTTTTATTTCATTATCTGTATTTAATTCTAAATTTATTGCATTCTAAATTTTTATTAGATCTTAATACGAATATTTTAGTGCTTTTTACTTATACAATCCATTTACGTTTATTATATTTAAATTTTTAATGCTCTATAATATATTTAAAAAAATTTCGCAAAATTTATTAGGTAAGATTTAAATCTCAGAAGCGAAATAATGAGAAAAAAAATTAATTGGAATCATTTCTCTCTCAGAGCAGAAGATTTTTATTGGAGAAGAATTAAATATTCATTTATCCATTAATATTAGATATCGTCTGCTCTCCTGATTTAAGCAGAATTCTGTTGTTTTGAAACAATAGCTTTCATCGTGATAATGAAATGGTTGCATAAAAATAAATCCACGCTTTAGTTGGAACTGATGATTATTGACGCGAAGAACTCGATTTCCTCTTTGGATTTTGAAGCAAAATGGAAATTAACTAGATGAGTGGATATATCTCGAAAACGAAATTTGTAATTAGATTTCAGACTTCGTGATCATAGTTGCTTTTGAAGTAACTGAATGACTTGCAAAGAATTTTATTCAAACAAAACTTTCTCGGTTGTTTTGGTTTATGTTTTAAAAATGCTTCGAATATAAAGGCGGTTGTTTGTCTTCGTAGAAAGTAATTTTGTAGAAATTGATCGCGCAGAAGGTTGATAAATAAGGAACTATTTTATTTTAATTAGAATTTCCAACTTGGCTCTTTCTCTTACGAGGTAACATATCTTAAAGCTTATAAATATTATTAGTAAGCAAGATGACTCCAGCAGTATGGTTATAGGTGTATTTTTATTTCAACAACATATTAGGGTGAAATGAAAATAGAAACGAATTATGCTGCCGATCATAATTAGAAAATTACTCATTCTTTTAAAGTGTTCTTATAATTATTAAGAGCATATAAAACGTATCTTGTTCAAAGATTGCTTGTCTCGTATAAAAAAAGACGCAGTTCCATCTTAATATAAATAAAAGTCATTGTGGGTATGTGGGTGGGTATGTATGTGGCTATGTTCCACATCTCCTCCTAAACCAATGGACGGTTTTCAACCAAATTTTGTACACTTATTATTTAAGAGAAGGGGAAGACACTTATGAACTTTTCCAAGTCCCAAAGTTAATTAAACAGTCAGTTAATTAGAAAATAACCGAAATCGTTTTTCCGCCGTAACTTCGGAGCAAACTGTCCGACAAAAAATATTTTTATACCATCTTAAAGTTCAAATTTTTACCTTTTCAATGATACTAATTTTATTTCTCTGACATTTTCCCTTCGATTGTTATTAATTTTTAAAAGTTCCAAAACTTTAAAATGCGTGCAGACGATTTTGAAATAACGAATATTTATAGCTACTCCGTTGCTAGGCAACGGTTAGACTTTGAACTAATTCACCTTTATTTCCAGCTTGGCGCTTGATACAGTTGCCAAATAGATTTGGCGATTGCTTAAATCGGAAGGTTACCGGAAAACGGTCTATGAATCCAAAATAAACAAACCAGGATCGTCCATTGACGTATATGATATGGTTGTCAGAGTTTTTATAATAGGAAGGTATATTTTGTCTTATGTATTCTTTTAAACAGTAGAAGCAGATGACATATAGCATGGTGGATGATATATTCCAAAGAGCAGATGATACCATTGAGTACAATGATGTAATTTACAGTAACAGAGAATTAAATTAGTCGTCCAATTATGTATTATCAACCGTCAGAACTTTTGACTTCCCCTTTCTATATATAACGAAACATTTACATTCGTAAATTTAAAAAAAGTAGCAATTCAAATTCTTCGCGCACGAAGTCGCGGGTAACAGCTAGTTGGTTATAAATACTCTACGAATGTGCATATGAGATTTATATAAAATGTTCTTTATAATAAGCAAAAAATTACTATTTATAATTATCTTATATTAAAACTTAGGGTAATATTTAATAATAAAATTATTTCGTGCGAAAAATAATTTTAAAAAATTGAGTTTTAAATTACAGTAAGTCAAAACAGAGAATACCGAATTCATTTATGATAATTATATTTTCTGTAGCATAAGAAAAGCATTAGTTTGAGTTAAACTGAACGAAATTGAATTAATCATTAATAATGCCACTTACTGAAATGTATATTCTAAATTGGAAAAATTCACAACTAAATTTTTCAGTTCTGTAAATACGACTGTTTTTAAAACAATAGAACAGCATACATTTTAAACTAAGCAATCTATTATTCTAATTATTAATTCAATTTGTTATTATTCAGTGATTTAATAGCGTTTTTATTTAATTATCTGCATTTACCTCTAAAATAATTCTAATATAAAATTTTACTAGAACTGAATATGAATGTTTGAATTATTTTTACTTTTAGAATCAATTTACGTTTTGCTTTTAAAAATTTTGTCTTACTTACCTAACACATACTACTATCCATTTTTAAAAAATTAACTTTGAATGTTAGGTGTGACTCGATTCTTTAAAATAAAATTGATAAGTTTTTTTTCTCTCGGAGAAGATGGCATGTATTGAATTAGGATTGATTATTAATTTATCCATTAATATACGATTTTGTATGCTTTGCTGATTTAAATAGAATTCTTTTGTTATTTTGCAATAGTATCTCTTATCATTATCGTAAAAAGGTTACATAAAAATAAAGTTTAATTGAAGTTGATAATTATTGATGCGAAGAACACAAATTCGTTGTTCTATTTTGAAGCAAAATGGGAATTAATTAGATAGGTGGATATTTATTCATTTCGTTTTATTAGACCTCCCTAAAAATAAAAGTACCGCAGTTAAAGCTGCACGTTTCTTTACCATTCCAATTCTTCTGTAATAGTAGTCGGAAACAAATTACAAATTAAATGGATGGAGCAAATTGATTATTCAAACCATTGATCTAAGGAAGAAAATCTGCAAACAAAGCAATATGTTGAGGCATTTCCTATAGTAATACTCGCTGCACAATTTTATTAAAATAAAGGATTTTTATATTATGCTAAGCGCAAGTAATTTCAATTTTCTCAATCCGAACAAACGATAATAATGTCCAAGCTCTTCTTGAAATTTTTGCGACAATTTTGAAAACCAACCCACCCCAGCTTATTATTATTTGCATACACAATTTTTGTCTGTTTTTGATATTTACATAATTATTATTAATGAAAGCATTTTTCTCATAATAAGCACATTTCTTCATAAATACATTTTTCTTTGATTTTTATAGGAATCATATAGATTTAGTGTTGGTCGCGAAGTCAAATGTTTGTACCATTTTCTCTTTTTCTGTCACTACGTTATTTGGATTTTAGTTTTAACATTATTTGCTAAAAGAAAACCATAAAGGTAGAAGACCAAAGCATATTAATAATAAAAATCACCCAATGACCCGTTAAAAAAATGATGCCCCAGTATCGTATCCGACAAAAAAAAGCATTTTATTCTGCAAAATTATGTTATCCCACATTGTATTTTTTTTTCATAATTTTTTAAGATTTTATTTTATTGAAGAGATTTTATTATTCTTTTTAAATTCCATATAAAAGAGCGTTTAAATGAATAGTGAATATAAAAGGGAGAAAGGAAATTCTTCGCGCGAACAGACACACGTGTTTTAAAATTTAATCTCGAGAAAACCCGTAAGTTATACGACAACAGTTACAGTTACGTGAACAGAGACAGAAATAAAATAAACCCAGCAATGCAACAGTCCGCAAGGAAAAAAGGAGTTCCGTATTTTAGTTTGAGAAGAATAAAACCTTGCTGAAAATCGAAGCAAGACATTCTTTAAGATACTCGTCAAATTTAGTCAAGAGTAAAATTTATCTCGTCTTGCTTCTTTCGGTTCAAAGAATAAAATTTTTTATTTCTTCTCACACAACCATAAACATCTTCCTCCTTCGTGTATGGAATATCTAACGCAATAAGTTTGATTCGACAAAACTTAGAAATCGAATTGTTCCGAAACTTTTTTCAAGCTTTATGCAACAGAGATGAAATAACCAAGATATTTTAGTAACCTTTTGGACTACAAAAGTTTTGTTGTGATTATGTTTTTGGAAGAAAAAAAAAGTTATGAAAAAGTCCATTCCTTGTCGATTTTTTTTAAAAAAAAAGAATTTATACTTTCGTGCTTCATTGAAAACGATGCGTTTTAATGAAAACATTTTTATGAGAAATTATTTCAAATATTTTTATAACAATTATTCTATGAATATTTTTTAATTATTTAAGAGTAAGTCAATGAGCTAATAACTGGGATCTTTATTCCAGAAAGGCATAATAAAAGGGGCTAAAATAAATTATTCTATTCCCGTTGATGGATTGATTCTATTTTGTGGATTGCATGGAGCTCCAAGTTCTGGAGTTCCTATTTTGCAGGAAGAACAGGTACCGCGTTTCCTGTCCTCGGCGGCTGGTCATTCATTTATATTCGACTGGATAATAGTCTGGTACGGGATATTTTATGGATAACCAAAGATTAGACATACGTTTTATTGCCTTTTTTCGTTAATTCTTCTTTACTGTGATATAGTGTAATGACAACATACCCTTTATCAGGTTGGTTTTTTCTCGGCGGAATATTATTAGTAGTAGTAGTAAAAATTAAAATTTAATGTCACCAGTTTAAAATATTTTGCGTTTGAAGGTTTGTATTCATGAAAAACAGAAATTGAAGTTATAGCATACAATCAATAAAATCTCACTTTAAAAAGGTTTTGTATAAAAGCTAATAACATTTATAACATGTAAAATATTTTTTAACTAAATGCAATAATTATTAACGAAAATGTCAACCTATCAATTGAATGTTGTCGCGAAATATAAATGCTACTAAATCACAACTGGAATCCGAAATAGTTATGAGCAAATCGGTCACATTATCATCTATTTCCATAAATGCAATCGAACTACATATTATGCGAACTTTTAATTGACGCTGACATAAAATCCTCGACAGTAAAATTCCAAAACTCCTACTGATGCCATTCATAGCGTAATTAATTTACTCGAAAGAAATAAATATGCAAATTATTTTCGATGAGTTAATTCATTAAGACGACATCAGCAGATAAATAAACCGTTTACTGTAATTTACATAATATGAAAATTCATAAAAGTCCTTTGCGATATCATTTTATCATATATGAAATAAAAAGTCTAAACAAATCAGTAAATAATGAAATTGATTAAATATGTAACAATTAAATACCTCAGATTACAAACATTTCGCTTATTATATTCATCCGTGATATTGTCGTGAAATATGAATGCTGCAAAATTACAAGTGGAATCCGAAACAGTCGTGTCACACATACACACACATTGCCATCGATGATACTCAACTTCCTACGAGAGGGCTGACATAAAATCCTCGACAATAAAATTTCAAAACTCTTAATGATGGAGCATAATAATGACTCGTAGCATAATAAATTTACACGACAGAAATAAGTACGTAAATCATTTGCCATGAGTTAATTAATTAGATGACATCAACAAATAAGTAAAGCGTTTGCAATAATTTACGAAACATGAAAATACATTAAAATCGTTTGCAATAATCGACGCAACATGAAAATACATAAAAATCTTTTTCAATGTCATGTTATCTATCAGACGTTAATTTAAAAAAAACCCTTTTCGGCAAGCTTGAAGGCAAAGGTAGATTCCTTTACGCTAATGTTACAAAAGCAATGAAATATTACATATTTATCAATACACAGATAGTCAATGACTTTAATGTTTCCACACATTGCAATATTTTCGCTGTGATTCTGTTTTCATGACATTTAACTTTTTACTATAATTGTGCGAACATTACTTTGTTATGCGGTAAAATCACATGACATGAAACACTTAAACTCTACTAGAATGGGCTCATTTAGAGAACACCCTGGTTACAGAGATAATAGTCACTAAATTCTTAACATATAAGAGAATAAAAATTATTAAACATTGTGAGTGGCAAATTTAATACGTGTGTTTAAAGCATAGGATATAAATGCATCCAATTTAAACAGTAAATTTAAATATCCATCGACGGTTAAAACCAAATACTCAGGCAGAAAATCCCAAAACAATTTTAAAGTTAAGGAGATATTTTTCAATATCAAAAAGGATAAAGGGAACTCTTATTTAAATATCTATCGTTTTTGTCTATTATATATTGAATTATCCTGGTCCCGCTATGTTTAGGTAAATATAAAATTAAAGTAATCTGTCAAATTAACTAATTATCAAATTAACTATTAAAATTAACTGTTTGATTAATTAAAATTAACTCTTTACTAAATTAAAATTAAATAATTAATTGTGACAAAATCTTCACTAAAACGTTTTTTATGGCTGATACTATATGCCAGCAATCTTAATCTTATAATTATCTAATAATTATCTTAATTTAAATATAAGTCATTGTGGCTATACATGTATGTTCCACATCTCCTCCTAAACCACTGGACTAATTTCAGCCAAACTTTGCATACTTTTTATTTAAGAAACGAGAAAGGCCACCTTCAACTTTTCAAAGCCTAAAAGTTTCTTAAAATTTCACTTAATTTTTAATTAAGCAAGGCGTTTTTTCCGCAATATCTTTCATTTCCATAAGTTTGTTTCTCTCATTTAATATTTTTTCAAAATTAATTTTAAACTGAATTCGTAACAATATTCTTGTTGAAGAACAACAATAATACGAAAAACTGTTTCCAGAAGGAAAAATGCTAAAAGAAAATTTTAAAAGTGGACGATTAACAATTTATATTGGGACCAAATATTGATTTATTTTCACGCTTTAAATTAATGAATAATTAACTAATTAATTTATTTGTTTCAAAATATTCATTAAAACCTTTCTTTTACTTCAGGAATTGTTAACAAAATTTGAAGTACCTATATAACAAATAATAATGTATGGAGAAAACGGCTGTTTTTAAAAGTCGTCTGGTTCAATTGATATTCTCATTTTAATTAAAAACGTTTCAGATCAGAAAAGGAATTTGTGTATTATAATATTTATACAATAATAATTTTTACATTAAAAATATTAAACATGAAAGCATTTTAATCCGGAGCAAAGTCACGTATATCAACTTGTTTACCATATAAAAAGTGTAAGTGAATGCGACTGATGGGAACACATAACTTCTAAATAATTCTTGCTGTCAAAAACTTTCTATATAAAAGTAGGTTGTTATGATAAGGTGATAATTCCCCTAATTGAAATTTTCTTTCTATCTTCAATCGTAACGGAGCTATAGGGAAATGATAAATTGGGTGGGTGGGGGTATTGAATATCGCTTTTCAGCTCATAACTTATAAGCAATTCCAGCAGACAAAAAACTTTTAGTATAAAAGTTGTTCGTTATGAAAAGGTGATAATTCGCCTAATTGAAATTTCCCCCTATCTTTAGTCGTAACAGAGCTATGGGGAAATGATAAGTTGGGGAGGGGATTGAAAATAGCTTTTTAGCTCATAACTTCTAAGAAATTGTGGCTATCAAAAAAGTTGTATGCTAATATAAAAGTTGTTTGTTGTGATAAGGCGATAATTAGCCTAATTTCAATTTTCTTTCTATCTTCAATCATAAAGGAATTATGGGGAAACGAAATTTTCAGTCCCCCACCATTTCCACCACCTTTGAGATGGATAGCCCATCTACGATCTCGGCCGAGATTTTCACCGTCCTTAAGACATATCCCTCGCCGGTTAAAATCTAATCAAAATTACGCTACGTATCATGATCACAAGATAACATAGACAAAGCGTTATATACATCTCTACTACTAATAATAAGGAAAATAACATTTTGCCCTCTACTTTCAGAAAGATTAGAGTTACAAGAATAAAAGTGGGTGGATGAGAATGCAAATGACGAGAGCTTTCCAACAAGGGGTAACGTGCTTAGGTTGAAAGACACTTTAAGTTGGGGGAGGAGGGAAAGGGAGGGAAAATCACTTTTTAACTCATAACTTCTAAGCGATTGCAGCTTTCGAAAACGTTTAAAAGCAAAAATTTTTCTTTATGATAAGGCGATAATTCGCCTAATTTGAATTTTCTTTCTATTTTCAATTGTAAAAGAATTATGGCAAAATGAATAGCCCTGAGATATAAGGGAAAGAACATTTCGCCCTCTATTTTCATAAGGATTAAAGCTGCGAGAATGAAGAGACTGCAAATGACGAGAGCTTTCCAACAAGGGGTAACATACATAGGGTGAAAGGCAATTAATCTAGGGGCAGGGGAAAGGAGGGAAAATCACTTTTCGGCTCATAACTTCTAAGCAATTGCAGCTATAGAAAAAGTTTAAAGTTTAAATACAACATATATATATATATATATATACACAATTTTTTAACGAAGGGTGGTTTTGGGTTCATGATCGGTGAAGATCTGAAGAAATTTTCTGGAGGTCGCGTCATGAGAACCATTGCAATAGATAGAGTTCCTATAAGGAATCTACCTAATAAAGCTACACAATTTAATAAATAATGAAACTGATTTAATATTAAACAATTGAATACTTCAGATACTTCACAAACATTTCGCTTATTATATTCATCTCTGATATTGTCACGAAATATTAACGCTGCACAATTACAAGTGGAATCCGAAACAGTAGCTCGCAAATCAGTCACATTAGCAGCTATAATTATCCACCCGATAATTGAGAACAACAAGAGAGCTTGCGAGCTCACTCGAAAGATTTATTTTCAACCAAATATTATTTCCCGGACCGAATTAATTGAGTTTCTCGACTTCGCAATTCCAGCTTGAAACCGCTTTGGGCTATCTGCCCATTCCAATTACTCGGAGATGTTCTCTTCTTCATTTTCTTTCGGATATATCATCAATATCTGCTTGAATCCCGCTGGCTTTGGTTTGTCTTGCGAGCCGGCGGTGGTGACAACAGTTCATTTCGCTGGCGATTTATTCACTGTTTTGAAAAAGATTCAACGCGAAATGGCGTCTTGTGAAATATTAATCTGGTGGGAAACGAATTTCAAGATGAAATTTTCAGCAAATTAAAACATGAAATTGAAGAAACGGTATTATTTTTGAAATTAGCATCTTTGTATATATTCGTGTGAAATGATTCTGTTGGAATGAGGTAGCTTAGATTTATGACACTGCGATAATTCGTTACAAACTGTTGGATTGTTTTTCTCTCTCATACTTTCACAATTTTGCGTATTTTGTGTTTAGCTTCATCGTATAGTGAAGAGAATCGAGTATGCATTTTGGAGCCATACCTTTTCGCTTTGACCAATTTGGTTCGATATTTCATACTGATCTACAGTTTTGGTGTATGGATTCGTACTAAAATTCATGCATCTAGTTTCTGAGTAATCGCATTCACGTACACAGGAATAGACATGACGACACACGATGAGTTCTATGATGAATTTGGTCAGAAATTGGATGCATATTATATAGCAGGGCTCTTCAACCTTTTTACACCTACCGCCCACTTTTGTATCTCTGTTAGTAGTAAAATTTTCTAACCGCCCACCGGTTTCACAGCTATGGTGATTTATAAAGTAGGGAAGTAATTTTACTTTATAAAATTTATGAAGCAGAGTTACAGCAAGTTAAAGCATATAATAATAATTACTTACCGAGTACTTTATGTCGGATTTTCGCTAAGTTTGGCAGAATAAATCTTTATAAAACAACTTATAATATAGTTAAATCTATCTTTTTGGTTGCTCCGCTACCGCTCACCATGAAAGCTGGAACGTCCACTAGTGGGCGGAAGGACCAGGTTGCCTACCACTGTTGTATAGCAACGGATTCGGAAACCTTCCGCGCTTTTACGCATTCGCCGGGCGGAGTTATTTTCATAAAAATAGGGGGAAAGTGAAGAATGTAAGGGTGATGTTTACATTTTACTGAGCGTGATCTAACAAAGAACTCCGGATATGCACTCGTTGCCTGACACCCCTTTCCGGTGTAAAATCGTCCGAAAGCGGTAGTCTCGGAATCCGTGGTCAGACTATATCTACAATTTGAATGATAAAACCATGCGCTGAATTTCATTTATTTCGTTAGCTGCTTTTTTTATTGCCGTGTTCGCATGCACAGGTACAAACAGACTGATTTCGTTTTGAAAGTTCTCATTCAAAATTCGATAGAGACCGAGAGTTTTGGTGTAAAAGCCAAAAATCAAATTTCGTTCTTCAAGCATGCTTGCTAGTTTGACTTACATAATTAAATTCTTTTTTATATTACTGAAATGAATTCAATAACGTATGCGCTCGGCCGTTCTTTCAAATAAATATACTTTAGGAGTTGTCTTAACATTTCATAAAAACCGTGCCATTCGATTTAACACATTAACTTAAGAAACTGCATTTTTATTTCCTAAAATTAAGCCTTAAAGCAGCCTTAACTACACGAGTTTTTATTTTGCACCCTAAATTGTGTAAATCTATATAAATGATAGTAAGAAATGGAGGGAAAATATCTTTGTGAACTTATGTTTTTTAAAAATTTTATTTTAATTAAAACTAATTAATTGGATAAGTAATTCCTTGTGGCTTTTGCCAGGCGACTGTACTGTAGCGTTGCTTGAAATGACCTCATTGTAAGTTTAATAGCTTATTGGTATTGCTACAAAAATATACTGCTTGCTTTTAGCTTTTCAGCCATATTAGCATTTAAAAAATGTTAAAAACATTGACATGTTTGAATTATTGAAATTACATACGGTTTTTTTTCCATAATGTTGGAACCATTAATAAAAAATATTAACTTATTCTGAGTCAACATGCGTAAGCAGTACAGCGCAAAACACTGCAGAATCTCACTTTGAAAATCAATTGTTTAGAAATCCAAAAAAGTGCAACCCAATATACGTGCCAATAATACTCAATTCTTCGCCCGAAACTATGCCAAAAAGTTTAAAGGCGCTAAAATAAAACAAAACAAAAAAACCCTCACATGTCAAGAGCAAACTTTCCCTAAACACACAAAAAAGAACTCTTGTTCTGCTTAAAATTCTTCTTCTCAGGTCGGCAACGGAATAACGCCTCTTTTGAATCGGGTCGATCTACTTTTCCACTTTTCGAATAATAATCTTCTTTGAAGCCTGTAAGTGGCAGCACTAAAGGCGGCGAAACAAATCTGAAAGATAAAACTCAGCAAGCATGTTTATGGACTCTTCGAAATATTGTCGCTTGATTTGTGCTCGCCCAAGAAAGTGGATTCCTTTAAGAAGATAACTCACGCTTCCTTCCCCTTTCTGCGAAAGAAGCTTAATATTTTTTCCCGTTTCCCGCGTCACATGGGCCTGTCTTGTCTATTTTGTTTTTTATGAAAACGTCGGTTGGTCCTTTTTGTTGCAATGTTTTCACTTCGCCATAAATCACCATGTACTCCAATCATATTTATGACATTGATAAACGAGCCTCAGAATCCATTCAGTTTTTCTGTTCTTTTTTTCGGAAGGCTACATACACTCTATGTATGTAACCAATCGCTGGAGTGGAATGATCTGACTTTTTATCCAAACTGGGGTATTGGTGTTGATGTAGTGTGAGAATGGTTGTGTGATAAGCATTGTTCGCTTCATTAAACAGTAATTGAGTTTGCCTTTAAGCGTATGCCTTAACCCTCCGTTAGTCGCAATATCTAAGAGACATGCATTCAGTCTGCATTTATTAGATACTAGCTGATACACCCGGCGTTTCTCTAACCATGTCTAATATTTTAACGTAAAAAAATACTTTCATATAAAAGATTGTATTACACAAAATCAGCTTATAATTTATCAGTATTTTTTTGAAAATGAAAATGAGAATATCAGTTGAAGCAAACGATTTTTAAAAACTGCCGAAAGCTAATTTTCTACATAAGTTGTTAATAATTTTTAAAGCAGAGATTTTAACTGCTCATGTGCTGCGGAAACGTAGTTTTTAATTAATAAAAAAGTAACTATTAAATTAATTGTCACGAATTCTTCACTAAAACCTTTCTCACGTTTCAAAGCATTTGTGAGCAAAATATGAAAAAAAAAACCCCATCTATTCAGTAGTTTGGATTTCTAAAGCTTACAAAAAATTAGCGTTTCAATTTCATTCATATAGATTTTAGCGCATTAAAATTTAAATTTTCTTGCAGAATACTCATTTGTATTTTCATTAGAACTGTTTGTTATAGTTATAAAGGAAAAATTATCAAAACTGGACCATATAATATATTTTATGTCAGCGTGATGCATTGTGATCATTTAAGGATGAAAATTATAGCGATTAATAGAGGGTTCAAAAATGTTTTGTTGCATGAACATACAATAACAGGCATCAGAATTTAAGAAATCAAATTAATAAACACAACTGTAGATGAACTCTTATAGGATATTATAATTTTCATGATGCAAATTAATTTATATGTATATATATTACAATTATAAATTTACACCTTTGAAACGATTTTTTATGTTAAATAACGACTTAGTCATTTGTCGTAATTAGAGCTACTCGGCAACTGATAACCCTCATTTGACAGTGGAGGACCTTATGAACTTATGTGGGAATAACTGTGTAGGATACTTTATCAGCATATAGTAAATTAACTCGATCTTTCTTGGACAATTTCGTGACTGATGAAGTTTTCCTTAATTTACAACAGGAATGGGTTATGCCACTGATTCAAGAGATGTTTAGAAATGAAGAATTCCTGCAGCGTGAAATATTTTCGTGTTACCATTCACGATGCAAGTGCCTTTCTTGATGCAATTCTAGTGAACAAATTGTTAGGATGAAGAGGTAGTATTGACTTCCCCCCCCCCCTTCACACACTCGCCAGATCTGATAGCGTTGGATTTCTTTGAGTAGGGATACATGAAACATAATTTTTATACCTCAGTGAATGCCGCCAAATTCCAACTGAAATGCTAGCAGAACCGGGGTGGTCCCCAGAGGAAATAGTGGCATACGGGCTCCTCGCATTGGCATGCCGGTCCCCTTTCTAATTATGATTGTGATGACTAATCAGGGGACAGGAGTCCTTCTTTTGGTTGCCCGGCCACGTTACTTTTGTTGAGAAAATTGACTTCTAGCCACCTACTATAATTTCTATTAATATAACGAGAAAGTGTGAGCTTCATATTCAGAGAAACTAAATGTAAAAATATGTTTCAACTCATGCTGGGCTCCATTTATCATAGATAAAAATCAAAAATGGATAAAAGTCAAATAGTCTAGAAAATAAGAAATATAATAATAATAAATTCCGTTATCTCAAATTCCCCCCTCCCCCGATCCCGGGAATTTTGCCTCTCCCCTTCCTGTCGACGAGCCTTATTTCGTCTACAGATTTTATCAGCGTTACCTAGAGGAGAACGGTCAACAATTCGAACACTTGCGATAACTGAAAAATTTCTGAATTTCTATGTATTAATTTGAGTTATAAAACTACGATTGTTTGTGTAATGTGCACACATTTTTGGGGAAGACCTGTAGTTAAAAAATTTAATTACTGTTGGAAAAATATTATGTTCTTTCTGCTCATAAGTTCCAACTTTTCGTTTATAATAAAGTGGCTAGAAGTTCCTGTTTTTCTGATGGTTTCTATTTATTTATTGATTTTTCAAGTAATATTTATAGCAAATTTTTCAGAGAAGATTGAAACTTTGAAACCGAGATACAGTATTTTAAATTTCAGTGCTTGACCGACAATAACTGAACAATGTTTCGCTTCTTTAACATTAAAACATTATAGCATTATTTTAATTTTTGTAACTGTTTCAATTTCAGCATCATTACACAAACTCGCACAAAGCCATTAGCGAAAAAAACCCATTTATGATTCAATTTCTTCTTGACCGAACTACACGTTTTTCTCGATTACAAGAAATGAATAAGTTCGTAAAGAAGATAGATTTTGAAAAGAAATTAATTACATTTTCTTTTTCACTTTTTCTCAACAAAACTTTTTAATACGAAACGAACCATATATTCAATTTATTTTGGGGAAATAATTTTCCCTCTGTTATATTTCAAAAGGGAGGGGTTCGGCGAACTGTGACTGTGGAATCACAAGAACGAAACCGCTTCTAATTTTTCGAAATGATCGAAACACGAAAAGGGCGGAAAACGCCCGTAATATTCAATGTAGAAGATAATTTCTTCCCCTTTTCGTAATCTTATTAGAAGGACTCAATTATCAGTTGCGCTCGCTATCGTCTGCTCTGTTCCGTTGCAAAAAATAAATAAAATAAGAGCCCGGATAAAAATTAGAACACTTGGGTTTGACTTCCCAATTTATTATTATGTTTTTTTTCTGGTTTTTCATTCCTTTTCTTTCTCGTCGTTTGGGATAAAAATTGGGGAGAGAGGAGGTTTCTGCTCTGGTGCCTTATGTGGTGTCCCGTTCCTATTTTTTATTTTTTGGTTGGTTACGTTTTACGTTTGATGAACGCGCCAAGAGCAAACGTAAACTGTTTGTTTTGGAAGAAATTTTTTTTGAGGAAAAATATATTGATTTATAACATTCTGGGAGACTCATAGAAATGATTCCCTTTCATTTGAAACTGTCATCTGAAATGTAAGAAAATAAATGCATCCTTATTTTTTTTTCTGAGACGTATGTTTAGTTTTGCGAGTTACCTTTTCCTTACTTTTTAATACTGAAAGGTGCATAATAGTAAAATAAGTAATAGCTGAAGTGTATAAAAGTAACAGCTAAAGTTAGAATAATAATGGAATTTTCTGTACAGTCCATTGTTTTGTTTGTCATGTAAAGCTTTTGATAACGAGAAAATTCTACACATATTTTATAATTATTACAGGAGATATTTTTGTTTGTATCCCTTAATTTAATGAAATAAACGTCGTATACGTGGAGTACTTGTATATTTCTTTAATGGAAACAATTTATACAAATAGAAGTGGAATTCATAAATAGTTTACACGCTATAGAAAACTCAAACTATTCGATAGATCTTCTTCAAATTTTACTCACAAATACTATTAAGGATAAGGAATGTTTTAGTAAAGGTTTCTTGACAATTAATTCAATAGTTAATTTAATTTTTATTAATTAAAAATTATGTTTCCATATATAGAAAATGTGTTGTCATCTCAATTGAATGAACATATTATACATATTATAAACGATTTTATTTATTTACCTCCGACTTGCTTTGTTTAATTAAATTTTGTATCTTTCTTCAAAACTTATCAGCAAATTATAGAAAAAAATAGCCTTCGGCGCCTTTTAAAATTGTTTTGGAATGGTTAGTTATTTTCGAGAAAATACGATGTTTAAAAATTGTTTGGGGAAACTGATATTTTCATATTAATTAAAAATACAGTGGCGGATCATAAGAGGATTTTGTGTATTATAGCATCTTATGTACATTTAAAAATATTTTTAAAAAATGCATTTATTTACTTAGGCTTCTTGTCGAGAGTTAGTATTAATTATGACTGTCAGTTTGAGTTGCGTTTGGTTGAATATTAAATATAATAAGAAATGTAGGCTGTTGAATATTAAATATGGTTGTTATTTTATTAGAATGATATTTCATAGTTCTATTTGTTAATTACATAGTTTTTTATTGAATGTCTTGCACAGGGCCGGATTAAGCCCTGCAGCGCCCTTAGGCATTGATAGTTTCGGGGGCCACTTTCCCCCTCCCCAATTTCCAAAACAAGATATTTTTATTGATTTTAATTAATACATGAAATTTTTTAAGTAACACATATAATGACAAACTGGAATAACAAAGCAATTAAAGTGTGGATCTCCATCGAGAGAGTTGGTTTTAAAAATTTTGGTTGGTGAAAAATTTAAAAAATTAAATCGCATATTGAAAATTTAAATATAAAATTAATATTAAACATCAATTTAAAATTAAAAAGTTTGCAAAACATTTTTGGCAGAATCTTAATATTCTAATACAACGATTTCCAGAGCTGTTGATTTGTGAATTAGTCAGCCAACTGCGAAAGAAATCGAACCACACTGATCTGCAAACAAATTTTTAAACATGGAAAAAACTCTAAGAATAATGTTCTGAAATTAAAGCAATACTTAATTTTAATTTGAATAATTTTGAGTACATGGAGCTTGTTAATTAAATGTTGGCACGAAATTAGATTACCCTGAAAATACCACCTCCAATAATACCAAAATACTTTGTCTATTTAATAATCCGGCCCTGGTGTTGCGAAACGAAGAAAAAAATTAATTTTGAAGGTATAAATAATATATATATATATATATATATAACAAATACGAAACAAACATAGCATAAATGTAAAAGCAACATGTACATGCAATTACGCCTTCATCCTTTTTTTCCATCGATTTCCTAATCTTCATCGAAACTCCCCCAACTTCAGAAGTAACTTGATATCTTCGTAAACATCCGGTCACTACATGACGCGTTCACTTATTCCCTTTGTCGCGTCTCCCGTTGGTAGCATCTCTCAGTTTTAGGTTAGTAATTTCATTTCTTTTATTTGTATTTCATTCAAATTCTTGGTTTATCATAATGTTCGGGGTAAAGGACAGTGTTTTTTAGCTATTTGCCAACACTGTTCGCAGAAAACATTATGATTTCAATAATTTTAACGGTTCGTATAGATTTTACTTACCCTGATGAGCATCTATACGCTTTTACCGATTTACTACAGTCTCTCCATTTTATTTTAATATTTTTTGACTTTCATGATATTGATATATATATATATATCAACAAAAGAAAACATTAAAACCATATCATAAAAGAAAATCCGAAATAACAAAACGGAATATAACGCTTTTTTTCATATTTAAATCTTTCTTTTATGTTAACTATAAAATATCCGTTTCCTAATGTTTACTTCATTTGAAATAGTATTTCTTCGATTAAAGTAATAATTTCTTGATTGATTATTGCTTTTGTTTCTGTATTTGTTTATGATTGTGTGTGTATATATATATGTAACATCTTGATTAAAGGTGAAATGTCGAATATCCGAGTCAAGGAAAAAACGTTGGTTGAGTCAATCTTCTTTTATTCAGTCATTCAGGATATTTCTTCACAGGTAGAGGATTCAGTTCTTACTCAGCTCCATGACCAGAATAGAAGAGGTAAAGCGCGGAGCAGCGCGACGTTGTTAATCGTTTACATGTTGGAGTGAAAAGAGACAGATAGGAATGCGCAGAACGCTTAAGTAACCAGAGAAGGGAATTTCCCGGGAAAAGACACGTGACTCGAAAAGAAAGTTGTAGTGCGCTTATTACAATAGAAGTAGAAGTAATTAAAATGAGGTGTCGTTAAAGGATTATTTCAGAAAGTTAAAAATTAATAAAAATTAAAATCACACACATACCTACATATATATATATATATATATATATATATATATATATATATATATATATATATATATATATATATATATATATATACTCTTATATCTCAATGTACGATGTTTAGCATTTGAAATAAACAGGCCGAGCAAATAACTACTTCTTATTTTATTATCAAACTATTTAAGTAAAATATAGGAGAGTGGTGTGTATACGCGCATCTCCGTTTAGGTTACAAGTAAAAAGTGAACAGCAAAATCCCCGTATTCTCTCAGATAAGGGAATAACATATTGACATGTGATCAAAGTGAAGGGAATATTAACTATTTTTAGTATATTACGTAAGTGTTTTAGGGAAAATGCATGGCGGCAATAAGTCGCTGATTTCGCGAGTTGTGTGCGCGTGAAAACGATTAAAATATTCTTTCAGTAATAAATATGTCAGAACGAGAGATTTAATATACCTCCAGAGCGGGAAAAAGAACGAAACTGGGGTTTAAGAAAAGTGATTTTGGAATACAGTAAGACTTTAAAATATATAATATTAGAATTTGAAATAAAATTAAGTGAGATTATTACATATAAATGTATAATTTAAAGTAGTATAAATGTATAATTTAAAGGTCTGTATAGTCGCATACTTGTAACAATTATATCTCCTAAACCCTTTGGCTTAGATATATAAAAATTGTTATGAAGTTTGCTAATATTAATTATAGATCTGTGCTCAAATTTCGTTTCAATCCGGTGGAAAAAAGGTGTTCAAATTGCATATTTCGTTCAAATTGCATATTGCGACTCGATATGTTGGCGAGCGTTTCGTTTATTTTACTCAAGTTAGTATAGTTGGCTTTTGACCTTGGCGGTCTACGAAATTGTAGCTTCGAAAGCGCTTCGTTTCTTCCCATTTGGTTCTTTTTTTCTCCCTTTTGGCAAATTCTGATCCTGCTCGGATTATTTTATTTCCGTTTTGTCGTTTCAACGTGTGCTGTGCAAAACTTGTTGCGTTCTGGGAATAAGCAGATTCGAAATTTTTATCCGAGCGAGTTTGCGGGGAACTGACTTAATTTCGCTTATTTTTTTATCTCCACTGCGCTAGGGGTTTTAGCTTATTTTTCGTCCCTACATGTGTCAGGAGTATACGAGAAAGTTTAGGGGAGACCACTCCCGCTGGTATACTTTGGTGAGTGCACCAATGGCAAATATCAATTGTTAATTATGAAATGGCACATTACTATTATTAATTTTTTTGTGAGATATGTATATAACTTCAAGCATTTCTGGTTGATTTTTATTTGAAATATTTCCATTGCATTTAAAATTGTCATCTGAGATCTTGGGAAAATAAAGTTTCTGTTTTTTGTTTCTGTTTGCCTCAATTATACCGGGGCCATTTGTTAGTTTTACTAGTTCTCTGTGCGTTTCTTCATTGACAAGTTTCCAATGAACTGTTTTTAATGTTGACATAAGTATAATATCGAAATCATTTGTACAGAAAGTTCAACATTTGTTCGATTTGTGATGTAAAACTTTTGATTGCGAGAAAAGTTTTAAGTTTAAGCGTAAGTTTTGTTTTTCATTAATACAGCATATTTGCTTATTTTTAACGATAATTTAGTGTGTTACATGCCGTATGCGTGCCATACAATTGTATTTCTTTAATGGATTCAAAACGGATACAAAAAATAAATAAATAAAAATATGGTTCCACTTTTTATTTTAATTCTTTATACTGTCATTCAAAATTATCTGTCTTAATTTATTTTTCTGAATATGCACATAAGGAAAGGTGTAAAAAATTATCTATTGAAGAAAAGAATTCTATAGTTATTCGGCTTTTTTTAAATTTATAAAAATACTTGGGTTTTCCTTTCTATTTTTTATTTTTTATTTCTTCATTTTTTTTTCTTAATTCTTCGCATTTCTTTTTGGGAAATGGGTTTCTGGCGGGGGAGAGAAGTTTCTGCTCAGTTACCTACCTCATAAGATTTTTTTGTTGTTGTTCCGCTCTACGTTTGATGAATACCCCAAGAGCGACCGTGTAATGTTTGTTTTGGAATAGAATGTTTTTTGAAAACAGTTTACCGCTTTAAAAATTTTCTCCAGGATTTTCATTGAAATGTTACCCTTTTTATTAGAAATTGTTTACTTGAGACCTTAGAATATAAAATTAAAAACTATTTTTTCTTCCTCTAACTTTTTTGTTAATTTAAACTGCAAGCGTTTGTTTATTTTGCTATTTCTAGTTTCGTTTCTTCTTATTTATGAGGTTTTCGCTGAAATATTTCATAAAAGATATTTTCTGTGAAGGTAATATTAGAATGTTTCACAGAAATAAGATCAATATTTATTTAATTTGTCGATACAGTTTTGATTGAGTGTAAACATTTTCCAAAATTCTCTCGCAATGAGTGTATTTAAAACAATGCATGGTCATTTTTGTTCGTCATTCCGTGTTTTACATGTCATGTATTAATAAAACATGAAGATATAGAGGGTATATTATATCTTTATACGACGAAATTCCAGTCAAACAAAAAGGTTTACCTGTAGTAAAGTGGTTGTACTCTATCATCAGAGTCTAATCGCAATGACCCTAGCAGTGAAATTTGGAAGTTCGAGATTTTATCTCAAAATCTATGTCAGATAGCTAAAAAAGTTCACTTGTGAAAGTGTAGATCCTTAACGATTTAGTATAAAATGGCTCTTTAAATGCACCGGTAACTGACTGTTATGCCTCAACATTACTGACAACTTTCATCTTTCATTACTGTAATTACTGAAATAAAATAACCCAAGAACATTATTTTACGTTTCCTTCTTCATCATACTCTATACTCTAAAAGTTATATGAACGATCTCCTTAAAATATTAGGCTTCTTTACACGTTTCATCGCGTAGTTATAACTGTAATGGATTATGTTGGATGCGGATTTCAGGGGTTCTAATTGAAATATAAGTATACACAGAGTGTCATTTTATACTGAATCGGTGTTTCTCTACACTTTAATGATTGACTTTTTTTAGCCACCTGTGTCTAGGACAGATATATACGCCCTGTGGTAGTAGTGATCCCACTTGGTCCAGCAAATCTGGCGAAGTCCATGAGTTAAGGACTCATGATAAAGGGAATTACGGTGTACAAACTGCTGCACGAGCTATTAGGAGAAAAAAATTTCTTACTTACAGTAATGGAATGTAAATGTGAGTGCTTATCTCCAATGCAGTGATGAGACGACTCGTTGTCTGAGATTCAATTCGTTTATTTTCTTGCTGGCATGTAGATACGATGCAGTAGATATATTTTACATTAAACACTCAAACTCATCAAATTCAGATGATTACATTAATCTAAGTTGGGCCTCTATCTTTATGAGTTCACATCCTCTTGTCACTATATATAGCCTGTCTCAAAATAAACCAGGGCACTTGAGACCTTGACTTAAAATACTCCAACCGTGCCCTGGAAAAAGGTTGGTACCTTACCTTTGAGCGTTGCTGAGTGAACTGACTTTCTCACTTAAAGAAAAAGCCATCTGCAGAAGAAGGGTTAAGGGAAAATCCCCCTGCCTCACATCCGGCCAGGGGTCAATAGACGAACCTTTCTTCCATTACTTCACTGGGGAATTCACGACATATGGCATTTTCTTGTTGTCTCAGGGACTTTGGAGCAATTAGGATAGGTAGAATTTACCTTTTCACCAATATATGAGGTAGGTTGCCATCCTGGAGGAATTCCAGAAGAAACTTGTCCACATTTGTGTTTCGATTGTTCGTAAGAAATCGATTGTTTGGAAGATTGTTAGGAAAATCTCCGGCAGCCAACTGGACTGCAGCGAGCAATTCGTTCCTTAAAGTGTACATTAGGATTTAAGTTACGTTAAGTTCCTGCCAGTTTTTGAATATTGCTGTTTGAGAGAACAGCCAGAGGATAATAAATATAAATTTCTTGCTCCAATTCCGTTTCCATACCTTAACCCACTAGACCACTAGTACAGTGGTTCGCAAACCATTTTCATTTCCGAACCCTTCACTTTATGTGAAATTTTTTCGCGACTCCCAGAGTGGCCAAGACCACGTTTCTTGAAGAATAGCTTTATGTTTTTTATTGTAAAATAATTTTTTTTGAATTTAGCGACTCACGGTTTGCGCGCCACTGCACTAGCGGCTTATTGGTGCAGTACATGTACCAGTTCTACGCAAAGAGAGACAGATTCTATTGGTACGGCATATGAACTACCACAAAGAAAAAAAATTATTAATGAACACAAAAATAAGTGATAAAAAAAGTTTTTGTTTATTCTGTGTCCTTTGCTGTGATTGCAATTAACATATTGAGTCGTTACATATGCATTCCTTTTGTTCCAGTTTGGTAAAAAAAAATAAGTACTGTAAGCCTACATAAATTTCTTGTTAGCATTTGATTGTCAGATTATTTAATTCGTCTGCATCGCCACAAAAACTCTCCATCTGGCCACCTTTCTCAATCAATTGTTTCCTTGACACCGATGCATCATGCACCACTTGATCCGAGCAGCAAAAATCGCGAAGTAAAAACGAACAACAAAAGCAGTCCGATTCGATGAGCAAGCAGACATGTATTCCACATGAAGGGACTGCCCAAATGCCTAATCTGGCGTGACCTATTGGCAGGCGGACGCGTTATCTTGTCTATTATCTTTCCTTCCTTTGAAAGATTTTAGACGCTCCTCATGCGGGATAATTTGATAAGAGGAATGGCGTGTAACGTGGATTATTGGCTGCCAAAAAGACCGACCGCATCGTTTTGGCGATGATGGACATGGCGATTAATCGAATTGAACAGTAATTGACGTCTGGCGCGCTTTGGATTTGGATTGGAAAGCCCAGTTGCTGGAAGAGTTCGATCATTGCGATTGGGATTTGAATGGGAAGGATTCTAATCGTGATTTTGTTCTTGTGAAGCTTATAGACGCTTTTTGATTTCTTGCATATATTGTCGGACTTGCTAGTCGGATTAATGTCAAACAAAATTTTACAAATATTTCTTTGAGAGGTAATGAAGTGTTTACTGAAAAACGAAAGGTTTCGTAATATCAAACAGTTTCTGACTCTGCTTATGTTTATAAAGGAATTACATCTTCTCCTCGACTTGTGATCTGCAGCTGTTACGGTCATAAAAAATAATTTCCAAATTTCAAAATAAAACGTATTATCAGTTTGGATATTGTTTGTAGTTCGTACAATAGAACACATATTATGTTTTCTTCACATTATCTGCGTATTTAAAATAATTGGCAAAAAAAAAAAAAAAAAAAAAAGAACGAGTCCCCCTGCCCCAACCACTGGACTGATTTAGCTGATTTTTATTTCACATGAATGCTTATGACAACTATATATATTGATGATCGCCTGCCCCCCCCCAACCTCCATTTTCGTGAGAAATCGCAAAACACTATTTTACTGTACAGTACATTGTCTATGGGGAAAAACCATGAGACAGCCCTAACCATTGGACCAATTTCGACAATTTTTGTTTCATATGAAAGCATATGACGTCTAGATATGTCATCAATGGTCGTCTACCTCCCACCAACTTCCATTTTCGAGAGAAATCGCAAAAAATACTCTATTGTGTATTCTCTCTGGCGGAAAATCTTGACAGAGTCCAGATGTGGATTCTTAGTAATTATGAGTAATTTTGAACGTGAATCATAACTGTACATATGTATATAGCTCCGATTTAAATAGTATGTAGTTCCTACTAATTAACTAATGTGAAAAAAGTGAATTTATTGCAGTCTGGAGTGCACACTTCTTACAGTACCATTATATTAAATTTACTGAATTCGTCATTTTCAGATTTTTTAAAAATGTCATTACATAAAAAAATCACTGCAAACGAAACTAGACAGCATCAATAAACGTGATTAACAATATAAGTTTTTCATTCCTTAGAAAAATCTTCCTCCAAGTCCTGTCATTCTACTGCAGGACATAGAATTATTTTCTTCTTTTGAATAAAATATTCTTCGGAGAAAAGTACTTCTTTCACCGACAGTGATTCAGTCAATGCAAACTTCACCTTCCACATGCCTAAACTCAGCGAAAATTCATTGGCATTTTATATTTATGAATTATTCGGGTTGAAATTTTTATTCGTTCATATAATATTGTTTTAAAGAATTTATTCCTTAATTATAAATGAAATCTTGAAATATATTTCGCATACTATTATATCTTTAATTATTATATTAAAATTTAATAGGAGTTTAATTTACGTTATTTTTCTGTTTAAGAAATCTAATGTACCAGGGGATTCAAGATTGGTTTTCTGCTACCCCCCCCCCCCATTTTAATGACAAAATGCGAGATTTCGAATAACATATCAAAGGAAAAATAAGAAGAAATAACAGAAAAATGAAAGTAAATATAACGATACTTTGTTCAGAGATTTAATTAATTTCTATTTATGTAGCTTTTCTTTTGATCAAAACCATGTAGTAGATTAATTTGTTTCTAAGCATGACGTTTTGTATTCATTAAGGAATAACCGCCATATTTTTGAAGATTTTTTTTTAATTCATCCACCTGCGCATTTTTTACTTTCTCGTTATTAATTGTTGCTTAGGACAAAGAAAAATGTTCTTTCTTTCTCGGGAGCTTAACCTTTTAACGACTCCATAATGCCTTTTCGATATTTTTTATATATAATTCCACTCCCTTCAATGGCGAATTAAAGAAAAAGAAGTATTCCATTTATTTATTCACAAAGCATGTTATTTCATGTTTCAGAAAAAAATTCTTTGAGAAGAAATTCTGTTTACTGTATTTCGAATAATACCATTTGATTTCTCTACCGATTAATATGCCTTTCTTTCGCTTAGATGAAAGACTAATGAAGGTTTTGTTCTCTACCGGCATTTAGGTTTCTTTTATCTTGCTTTGGGAATGAAGCGTGCACGTGGTTATGATTTATCGTTTGGTCTTTAGCGATGCAGAGTTCTGCTGTTGTCTCTTTTTTTTTTTACAGTAGGGAAAAAAATCGTTTTCTCTCTGTGTTTTGTTCAAACAAAAATAAACTTGCGCTTACCTCTTGTCCTTAAAGATGCATTGGATTTTATTACTTTTAAATCCACTTAAATATTTTTTTCACTATTTGGGGTGGTAGTACTGAAACTATCACTTTGAATGTTATTTTTAAAAAAATGAATTGTCTTATTTATTTCTTTTATTATTTATATTTTTTTGACGTACTGATTTATGATGGACTCAAAGAAAGAAAGAAAAAAAAAGTTTTTCCCTCTGAATATATTTTAGTGGTTTTTGGCTTAACCTGTTCCATATGGTAGCAGAACTGTAATTTATGGCTTTGTTTTTTCGACGGTAGCTGTAGTTTTTTTAAAGACTGGCATGCTAATTTTCAAGGAGAAACGGTAAGCGTGGAAAGATGTTTTCTCTTTCTCAGAACCCTCCATTTTTCATGTTTTTTTTTCTTGCTTTTGTTTTTTCCTCAATTCTTTCGACTGGATGAAGTTGAATTATAAGGGAAAAAATTATTTCAAAAACTAATGTGAATATAATATATATAATTCTCAGATGGGACTGGAAAGTCCAGTATCTGGTAGATTTCCAAATTATTCCAGCAAAATTATAGAGAATGATGAATTGCTGATTTTAATTGTATAACGCGACACTAACGCGTAACATTCTAGTCAGTAATCATAAAAGTATGCAAAGCTTTTCATTGTGTTGGTTGTTTTAATGCGTTAATGTAATGACCCAATTGTCGACGATGGCAGATGCATTGTACAGTGTGGCACATTTAGTACTTTTTCTCCACGGCTGACTTGACGGTGCCAATTTAATTTTGGAAGACTGCGTAGCTCATGCAGGAGGATAAAGGACATGACGTCACAGCAAACAGTGCGATAGCGTGAGAAAGAATTCTAGATAAAATGCTCAGTTACGTTTGTCGCGCGACTGTGGCTTAACGTTGAACCGACTCCAATCCTCCGCGTTTTGTGTGAAAAGACTGTTGATTAATCTCGGCTCGTACAACGCCTTTCGACCAGAGAAAAAGGATGATAGTTCTCTGTTCTTTAAGTGACCATTTATTTTTCCCTCAAAACGAGCATTTTTTAATTTTTAGCTAATGTTATGTGAATTCGAGAAAACACATATTTCTTCAGTTTTTATTTATTAATGAAAAGAAACGTGAAAATAAATAATTCATGTGATCTTGAATTTTTCTGAAGAACACATCTTTACGTCAGTATATTTGGTATAGATTAAAAAAAATAATGAAATTCGTGGCAGGATTTCTTAAAATTAATTTCGGTAATTAACGTTGCTTTATAAATTGGGACTTGAAATTGTGGTTTCTAGCTCGTCCACAACTTACTCATACGAAAAAAGACCCTTTCCACGGGTTGCATTAGTGCCGGCAGACATAGAATGTATTCAATAATTATACGAAAGTTCGTATGATTTATATTATTGGCGTGAAAGTGTTTGGACAATTCCAGCCAACGACTTTCTCTTAAAACATTCCCAGTGTTTCATTCTGTCATTTCATGCGGTGTAATGTAGTTAGAACTAATTGCGAGATAGCAGGCTTCTGACCAACTTGCATAGGTATGACAAGTATAGCGCATACTCCGTCATTTGCGGGCTACTAGACGTTATCGTAGGATTTTTTTTTAAATTCAGGGTTCGCACGCGTCCTTACAAGTCCTTACTTTTACATTTAGTCCTTACGAATCCTTATTTTTATGCCCCATTTTTAAAAAGTTCTTGAGAGTCCTTACTTTTTACTCTGTCATTATTAAAAAATTTAAAATTTCACCGATTATCGTTTTTCGAATTCCTCCTTCTCAGCGTCTCTAATCTCGGACGACGTGGCTTTCGAGGAATGGGGGGGGGGGGTCATACCCATGCGAGTTGGTCAGAAGCCTGCTTATCATTTGCATATACTTTGGGAAATAAGGGAGGAGTTACAGATGGCCTTTATTGGCCCATGGTTCCATAGGAATGATTGTCAAAAGTGCTGTTACCATTTTTAGAACCGTATCAAAGTGATAAACGTTTACTTCCATTTTTTTTGCCAGTGATGTTTTTAAAACTGGTTAATGATTGCATTCAACATTTCAAAATTTTGAAACCAGAGAATGAAAGAATTGAGAAACCTGAGACTTTATGCAAATTCAACTTCAGTGACCCAAACTTGTATAATGATAAAAGTTAAGTATATTTAGGATTTGCTGTAGAGCAACTAATAAAAGAAAAGATAACAAATAAGGAATTAGGAGACAAGGATGTTTTCACGCTCAGACAGGATAGTCGGAAAAACATCATAACAATGATAAAACATTTCATGTGAAATTTCAACATGCAGAAATGTCCTGTGAATTACGCATTAGTAAGACATGCGATTTGCATTGATCCACGAGTAATGGCTGGATATCCCGAAAAAGCACAGGAAAAAATGAAAAATGTATCGATTGTGTTGTCGCAAAATAAGCGTATTTTGGAAAAAGATTGCGACGAAATTTTGTTACTCTATGCAGAGTTTCTGTAAAATATTGTAAAGCCAAATTCATTTGAATTTACTTCTTTCAATCCAAAGAGTTATTCCCTTGATACTTTTTTACGAACTTATTTTAGCAATAATCATTATGAAAAAGTTTGGAAGATTATCAAAATGGTATTAATACTGTCACACGGACAAGGAGGTTTTTCGGTGAACAAGGCCCTGGAAATAGAAAATTTAAAAGATGCTTCATATATTTCCCAGCGTGTAATTCATGAATTTATTAAGCTGTCTGGGGCTATTTACGACTTAAAAATTACTAAAGAAATGAGGACGACTGCCACCTCAGCTAGAGAAAAATACATGCAATATTTAAAAAGTGAAAGATCCAAAGAAAAGATTGAGAGGAAACAACTGAAACGAAAAGCTCTAGAGGAGGAAATAGATTTTTTAAAACAAAAGAAAATGTCCCTCCAAAAGGACATACACCAAACAAATGAGGAAGCAAATGATTTAGCTAATGAGGCTGAAAAGTCAAAGGACATAAATTTATTTATTCAATTGCATGAACTAAGAAAAACAATTACTGAAAAAGAAATTAAAATAAATGCCTTGGATGTAAAATTGAATGAAAAAAGTTTGGAATTTAATGATATTTAATTTGATTACCAGTTTCATGGGTTTTTTTTATCAATTTATTAACTCATATTTAAAGCATTTAATAATCATATATATCATATATATCATTTGTGTTAAATTTCCAATGTATCTTCTATGTTTTATATTAAATTTTATCATCTAATAGGTTGAATTTGAAAAAATGAGACATTTTATTTAAAAATGCGTGCGACAATTTGTTAAGTTTATTCAATTTAGAGGTCTTTATTTTTTGTTATTTTAGTCCTTAAAAGTCCTTTATAGTCCTTGATTTTCTTTTAAGGAAATGTGTATGAACCCTGTTATTATTTTTGGCCTCTTCTTGTTTGAAATTGTTACCGCGGGTCGCTCTCTTTCTGAAAACGGGGCGTTTGGGCGTCCCGAAGCTGTGACTGGGGACGACGGGACAGGCTCCCAAAAAACGCGACTTATGGTCACATTATGAATAATGCTATCGGTGCTGCCTTGTTTACCCGTCAGCAGGGCTAAGGAAATTGACACTATCATAATCAAACTTTACTCACGTGATCACAAGAATACAAACTCTGCATGTGTGCTCTTGGAACTATCTTTATCTTTAGTGTCTACTATCTTCATCTTTAGTTATCTTTAGTAATATTTTTTTCCTGAAGTGCGAATAACTTTATACTTCGCTGCGTATATAAGTGATTTTTAAAGCATCAGGATCATATCCAATGGTATTGAACTGGATATATCCATAACGAGATTTTTTTTTTCCAAAATTCTTTTAATATAAGAGCTGGCATTCTTCGGAACTACTAGTGGTGAAAATTTGAATTTCCGTAAGGACAGTAAAAATACTAGATTGAATCTTTGATTGTAGAAGCTACATGAATCAATAATATCAAAATGTTGCGAGCCTTAAAAAAACTGATAGGTTTTTTTTAAACAATGATTTTGCATACTTATAATGTTACTTTACTTAAATCGTATCATTTCTTCACTCATTATGCAATTACCTCTTTAGAATGTGAAAACAGCATGGACGCAAAAGAAAATTTCTCATGTGGTTTCTGAAAACAACGATTCAATTATATTGTTACAAAATTTGTCCTGTGGGTGTTCGGTGAAAACAGTCCGAAAGCAAGATAACGGAGAAAGACTATTTATCCACGACTATTCCGTGAACACGAAGCACAGGTAACAGTAAAAACAGCATTGCACAAATTAACAGTACAAGTGGACAGCAAATCACTAACAATAACAGCAATGGCAAGAACAATAGCGCTCAGCGTCTAACAGCTGACCAACTCGCAAAGCGAACAAGTCTCCAAAGAGATTCTTCGAACTCCGCAGACGTTCAAACACGATTATCTCATATCGGCAACTCCCGGTTTTTTATACTGTTCCTGACAGGATGTGACGTCACATAGAATCATCTAGTAAATTCTGTATATTTCCGCCCCTAATAGAGATATCGTGAAAATTCCAGCCTTTTTGAGGTCCTTCATTTTGTCGCCAAGGTCGGGTGGTCGTTGGCATCCATTCCCCGATAGTTAGTAAGAACCTTTGTAAATGTCTCTTTCCAACCATAAAACTCGCATTGTGGAAAAGCAACATTACATGTTCGTAACAATATGCATATGCAAATACAGTAGATTCCCAATGATCCGGCGTAATGTGTGGAAGGTTAGGCCGATTTGGTCTGACAGAAAAGCCGGATTGGCCGGAGGTCTATAAATGCTCACTTCCTACCCCACCCATACTTTTAAAAAAACCTCTTTTTTAGACCAAATCCCGCTCTTATTTTTATTTTCTGACCTATTAGTGCAGGCCAGTACTTTATTAAAATTTATTATGTTGTATATTATTTGTTTTAGAAATGTATTACAATAAAATGAAATTAAAGAATAAAAATACTGTACACATTTTAAGAAAAGCATTTGCAGGAAATATTATGTATAATGCGAATACATAGTTGTAAAGTAACCAAACATTAATCTCAAACGTAAGCATGATTCTTATAACGATTATTTAAACTTATTGTACTGTTTAGTGCTAAATGATTACACTAATATGAAAAGGTTGACGAAAGAGACAAAACTTTGCAAGTCTCAACTTATATTATGCACACGGTACATAGGAGGACTGTGGCAGACGCAACGCTTTGACAAAGAAGCTTATTCTTTATTTTATTATGGAGAATAATTTTTTATCTGTATCGGATAATTCGGAGACCGGATAGTCTACTGCATAAGTGTTCGAAGTATTAAAATGAAATCTCATGTTTGATGTAATTATATAAATGTTACGCTCTAAATTTCAAACTGCAGCAGTGTCTTCATCGTGTTGAAATAGAAAAGCTACCAGCTTAAGCACTAAAACTTTAAAATCAAGGAAATGTTTTACTCGTAATCTACATTCATTCGTGATTGAATTTTTTGTTTCTTTTTTAAGAAACTTATTTTCATTTGAGTTAATTTTTCCTAATGCATCTTGACTTTTTTTTTCTCTTTTTAGGTGAGTGGAACTGTAATTCCTTTTGGATAAAACGGCAGTAACTTTAAGTCCTAAATCTATTAGGTGAGTAAGAAACGGTTCTTTATCAGTTACTTTCTAAGCTTAACTAGATTTTTCGGAAGTAGTTTTCTCAAAGAAGAGAGAGAAAAAAAACATCAGAATGAGAAAAAAGCAATGTTTCCCGGATGAAGTTCGAATACTTTCGATTACAGTAAATGTAATGGATTCCATTTTCCTCTCATTACGTAAAGAGATTTATAGAATAAGTTTGACAATGTGGAATTGGCAACGGTGGGTTTATCGTTCGACTTGGAGAAAAGAATTAAATTGTTTTTATCTACTGTAATTGCTGTTGGACCGTTAGTGAAATTTCATTTGGATAAAAGGTTTATATGTGTGTTATTTTACGCTTGAATAGGATTTTGGCTTTTAGATGGCAAAAGGAATAAAAATAAACAAAAATACCAACTAAAAAAGGAAAAAAAATGCTGTATGAATTTAAGATTCACTTAAAAAATGCAGGTAAATTTCTCTGGGGGTGCCCAAATGGTGTCCTGTTAGTTGTTTAGGATGTCGTGTATTGCATGCAATGGCATATATTAGTTGTTTCTGATTTCGTGTATTATCTACAATGACATACATTACTTATTTACGATGCTGTATATTATCTACTATGTTTTATATGCATTTCTTCAAAAGTAACTACTTTATAAACCAGAAACTGGTATGCTTAGTTGAAAAATAGAAACCTGGGGTTTTGTGTCGAAGAACGGTAGTTATAACTAACAATTATGGTAGTTACGTACAAAGAGGGATAAAACTGATGTTTTTGAAGTTTTGAATCGCAAATAGGGTTTTTGCGGTTACTCTTATGGAATCAAAACCATTAAATCTTATTGAATCGTTATTCTTCCATTCATACTTCGTTTTGCTTAAATTCTAAAATCATAAACGTTGCTCCTTTTATTTTTATTTAATATTTAAAAAGCTTTGTGTAATATATATTGTTGAAAGAAATTTAGTTCAAACGTTTGCATTCGATTATTTGTTTAATGCGAGATTTAATAAGTTAAAGTAACTTTTAAAGTAAGAGATAGCTTCTCACTGTTTTGTAGAAAAAATTTGAAAATAAATGTACAGTCATTTATTTTACTCTTCAGCAAGATGTGTGTTTTTATTTAATAGATTCTAAATGTCATTAATTAAGTGATTATAACGATTTTAATCATTAGACTTGGAGAATAAATCAATCATTCTAACCAAAATTTCTAAATCGAAATTTACTTGAGTAAATTAAAGTCAAGTTCTGTCGCGGTTTTTCCCAATTTATTTCAGCGAAGAACATACAGGGCTATTCAAAAAGAAGGAGCAAATTTAAAATATTTATATCTAATGAACGACAATAAATAGGGACACATACGATACATCACTGGATAGGAGGAAAGTTCAAAGTTTTTTTTTTTATGCTTTCAACATGAGCTCCATTTGTTATGCGGCAAACGTCGAATCGGTAGTTCATTTCTTGCTACACAAGAAATGACGGGTTATTGAATTCGCTGCTGTAACAATACGATCTCGCAAATCATCATTCAGGCATACGTGGTACATACACGATGTCTTTTATGTATCCCCCACAGATAAAAATCGCAAGGGTTAAGAATTGTGTCATTCAGATACTGATGTGCCTCGTGATGGAAGTGAGGTCATTGATAAAATCATTCCGATCTTGTTGAATTTGTGGAAACAACCAATAATGAAGCTTGTCCGATTTTACCGGGATTATCCGAATGTATGAAATAAAATTTTGAACTTTCCTCAATCCAGTGATGTATAGTATGTGTCTCTATCTATTGTCGTTCATTAGATATAAATATTTTAAATCTGCTCCTTCTTTTTAAATCGCCCTCTGTTATTGAAAACATTAATTTATCCATTATTTTTTGGCATCATAATCCCTTTCTTTTGTTACTGACTGGTTCGAAATATGTAATTTTTGCATTAAAGAAAACTACCTTTTTAATGGTATTCACTATTATAAACAGATTTCAGGCATTCCAATTTGTGTTTCATTCTCCAGTGCACTGGCAAATGTTTTTTTGTACTTTTTTGAGAATAAAATTATTAGAAACAATTTAATTTACGGCTACAGGTTCATTGATGCTCTTCTTATTCTAAATTTTGACAACTTAGATTTCATTATTAATTCTTATCCAAAAGAACTTAAACTAAATAAAACGAACCTAAATATAGGTACCTTTTTAGATATTAAAATTGAAATTTCTGAACAAGAAACCATACTTGGCCTGTTTGACAAGAGAGATTATTTTAATTTTAATTGTAAAAATCTTTGTGATTTTTATTCAAATCTGGATGCTAGAGTCGTTAGTAACGTAATTTTTAGTCAAGCAAACAGAATTAAAAGAATTTGCAATAACAGACATGAATTTTTAGTAGCTGCCGGTAATTTTCTAAAAAAATATCTACTGTAACTCTTTCCCGTACAATAATTACGGCGTTTTAGATCTTATTCTTGAAAGTAGTCTTGAATATAAATATTAATTTATATAATTATTATAAAATTATAAAGAAAATTAGTGGTTGCTACTATATTTTCTAATAATTTCTTTTTATTTTACAGTTTCCTTTTATTTATTAAGGTATTAATTGAAACTGAAAGATTTTTTTTAAATCTTAAAAATACTGTTGCCTGCAGCTCCTGTTTCTCTTTTTCTTTTCGAATAATAGACGGCACCACATCTTAGTTGGTTACATTACGATTGTTGACGTAAAGGCGGGATTAGCCTTATTCTTTGTCTGTGAGTTGAATTTGGACATTGTAATTCATTTAAGTTTGAATTTTTCTTCTTTAACGATATTTTTATGAAGGTATTTTTGCCGGAAGGCTAATAAATCAATCTTGTTAGCAGTATTATGTTTGTTTTTTCTTTCTGAAAATTCTTTGTTGTTTACATATCTTGTTTGTCTTGTGGTTTGGGAAATTTCGGGCTATGAAGAGGCTTTGGTTAGACTTAGGTCAAGCCTCTTACAGAAAAAATTCCCAATTTATTTGAATCCATTTCGAATTTAGTCTCTAGCCCTTGAAAAAGTGGAATAGAATGGATTCCTTGTCTGTTTAATTCGATTCTATCAGAGTTTATTTCGCGGTTTTTACTTTATTTGAATTATCGTTGACTTCCTTTGTTTGTTGTATGCAGCGGCATATTGTGCGCTACTTAAGCATTGTTTAAATTTTGTAATGTATGTTAAAATTTATTTTTAAATTTGCTTTATTTACTAATTTAACTTATTTGATTAGCTTTATGCTGTTTCTTTGTTACGATTTGATTGCATCATTACGAAAACTGGATTAAAAGTGCTACGTAAGTTAATTTCTTAAATTTGTCGCAACATTGTCAACCTACTGGCATCACTAAAAGCGTATTCTGTGCTGAAAAGGATCCAGAAAGAAATACGAAAGTGATCTTTTTAGGCAATGTGTGAAAAAAACGATTACTGGAAAGTGAATTTAAAAAATTAGTAATTATGTAAATGTAATTATTTCTATCTATTATCATTTTTGAAATTTTCTCCATTATTATTTTAGAATTCTTTAATGGTTATAAAGATGGAATGATGTTATTCATTCTTCATCCAATTTCTTTTGTGCAGAAATTTTGTACAATAATCTGTTCCCGATGGCAATACAATATTTTAAAATTTTCAGAAGATTTACAGTTTATCGATTAATTTATAATAAAATTTGCTTCCATATAAGAAACGTCATCCGGTGGAGAATTGTAAGAAAAAAGAATGAATGCATAGTTCCATAATATTTATCATAACGAATTATGAAATGAAGACTGAAAAATGGAGAATAGCTTCAACGCAATTTCATTACTGCACTGAGAAAGAGAGAGAAGAAAAGTAAAAGAAAGAAAAATTATCAACAAATATGAAAGTCACGACAAAATCTGAAAAGCTTGAGACCCTGATAAAAATACTGTACGTAAATTGGAATTTTTGTCAAATTTTAATTTTTTTATCAATGCTGTAATGAATGTTAGAAAGAAAAAAACTACCTTCTACTTTTCAGTACATATATAAATCGCGTCTTTCATTTTTTGTTTTATATTTATTGTTTTTTTGAATTGGAGAAACGTCTAGATGTAATTTATCATATCGTATTCTGTTATTATTGGAAACTAGCTGCCTTCGGCAACTAGCTTGATCGACGGAAATAAAATTTCAACTGAATCTCTTATGCATAATTTTATATTCGTGGTTCCTTTAACAAACTAGTTTTAAACTTCAAATTGCTATCGATATTTAACCCGGGTTCTTTTCGTAGCCTTGCGCTTGTTATGTTCTTTGTCTACATTAACGTAAAATACGCATTTGATTTCAACATTAAATTGGCGCGACACATTTTCCGTCCAGCGGCAATCTAATTGACTTAAATCACGTTGATAAAAAGAATCAAAACATAGCAGCGGTAATCTTTCAGTTTACGGATTATTTCATTATATACTAACTATCTTGAGGGCTTTCTTTACAGATTTCACAGAAAAATTGATCAAATAAAAGAAGAAAGTAAAATCCAGTCAGATATTTTCTAAGTTTTCAACAATGGAAGAGAAACATGCAAATAAATATTTGTTTAAACAATGAAGACGGTTTGAAATGCGTTGCAACAATGAAAAGTATTGTTGTAAATTATGCCAAAAATATATCTTTAAATTTATTAAAATTGGAGAAAAAATCGTACGACAACTTTTTTGATATCATTGAAAACATAGTTGCTTATATAAATGTTCAGATGGTGTAAAAATAATTTTTGTGCTGTAATATTTTCGAAAGTTATTAAGGAAGAGCGCCAAAATTTAGTTTAATTTTTAATGAATTAATATTTTAATTAAAATTTTAAAAAAGGGCTCTGAGGTGCACATTTCCACCCTTCAAAGTATGTTTGTGTTTGTACCAAATTTCGTAGCTCTAGGTCTAGCGGTCTGCCCTGTAGAAGACCAACACACGGTCACACACATTCTCCTTTATTAGTTGCAGATGGATACTCGAAGATAATTAATTTTGCTAGATAACGTTACAGTCATTGCATTACCAAAATAATAGTTATTTTTTTCGGACTATATCAAAAGTAAGTCCTTGGTGTATACACTATCTTAAATTTATTCTTTTAAAAATAAGGAGAAACAAGTCAAGTTAGAAAAGATTCACCTTTAGAAAGGATTTAAATTTTTAAAGATTTATCGGTGTAGCCCCTTTTTCTCCTTGCATTTTCCCGACCCGATTAGTCGCACCGAAACGGAATTTTAAATTTACGAAGAAATGATAATCAGTTTCAAAAAACTTTCTTTTACACGTATTACTCGGCTTTCGGTTTCTTTTGATTATTGTTGTTATTCACACTTTTTTCTTCTCGGTGGAAATATCCGCCCCTTAACAAAGGACGAAAGTTTTTCTCGAAAAATACTTAAATCCAGGCTAAATATTTTTGCGATGAATTATAATTTGCATACGCCAGGAGAATAATTCGAGTAGAAATTAAACGCACTGGTGCACGAGGGGGCTTAAACTTTTTGAGGAGTTTGAAAAGTATAAGCACAGTTTTAAAAACGCTGAGTAATATGTATTATTATGGAAGAAGGGGGAAATGTTTCTTATTTGTTGATTTACGTAATGAGGGCTCAAGCTGTCAGAATTTAAAAAAAAAACTGAGAAAAGTGAAACTGGAGAACTCGAAGGCTCTTCTGTAATTTCAGTTTTCCAATGATTGAAATCTTTCGAAATCGGAGTGCCATCTTTCAGCGACACTTAGTATTAACTTACAGAAGCCTACTAACAAAAATTCATGAAATCATTCACTCATATCTTACAAACATGACTTTCAATTCGCTTATTATTTCATTTGAGGGTTGTATTTCCGGGATGAAAAGAATACCAGAGGAATATACACTCATTGTTATCATAATGGAAATATAATCGAGCAGGCTTCAGTTTATCCAGTGGAAATGAAAGGATTGATGGATGGCTCCAAAGAATTATCAGTGCATTTCAAAAATAACATAAGGTCGTACCAGTGATTCAATGGTTGCACAGATTGTACCGTCTACAGGGAGAGGAGCGTATTGCTTCAGAATTCATGGCCAAATTTATCACAGGACCTGTCGTCTACACCCAGCTGAAGCAGGAGGCGAAAACACTAATACAACACACTTCAACAATATTATAACACACATTAGGCATGTGTCACGTGACCTCGGGTATTATTAGATTTAGCCCGTGCAACGCCGGGCCATACAGCTAGTTTCATTTTAAAAACCGTCAGCCAGTTTCTAAATACTTTGTAAATTTGTATCTCTAAAGACGTTTTAAAATCCGTTCCTATACTCTATGTCAAAATAATATTTTTAACAATCATATTAATAAATTTAATGCCAACTATTCGTGATTCATTAATATATTAGTTTAAACTGTTAATATGGTTATATCTTCAAAACTCTGCTATGTATCAATATACCTGCTCCTCGACTTGCCACCACTCTCAATTACAACCGAAAAAATGTCAAAATAAAACGTAAATTCAGATTTTTTTTGTTTACATTATGTACAATAAAGAGCATATGTATTTTTAACGCTATTCTCAATAATTATACGTATCTTGACTGAATTTTTGTGTTTTATGTACAATTTTTATAACCCGTTTGATTGAAAATACAGGGTGGTCATAAATTATTGGACCCATTTAAATGATTAATTTTAAAAAAACCCCTATAATGTAGCAACTATTTTTTTAAATGGGTGAGTATCTCTAAAAGTCTTTTTCAGATAGTTAACGCGCTGTTACGGTGCACTGAATCTACTGCAGAGGGAGATTTCCAATGCAAGTGTCAAAATGGCTACCGTGCTGCAGAAGGCACGTCTCTAGTTCAACGAAAGCAAATCAGTTGTAAAAGTTCAACAGTGCGTTGGTATGAGCAATTAAGGAGTGAAAGTCTCTCTCACTCGTTCAAACCATTTCGACTGAGGCTGTCCAGCACCTTTCTTATGATGCACATTTCCTGTTCCCTTAAATTACTCATTACTCATACCAAAGCATGATGGACTTGAAGCCTACTTGGAGACTGAAAATTTCGATACTCTAGGCGAAAACATCTTTGCTACTCTCTGATTTAAAAAAAAAGCAAACCCGAAGTTGCTACATTATAGGGTTTTTTTCCATTAATTTTTGTAATGGGTCGACTAATTTATAAGCACCCTGTAGTATTAAAAATATAAATCCGTCGTAAGTCGAGCAGACCAAGCATTTGACAACATTCAATTTCGCAAAGAACCCGTGAGCACCTAATAATTAAATCATAAACTATTCTTCAATGAAATTATATCTAAAGCCGTCTTAAGAAGGAAACCAAGTTAAATCGGCTCTTAATAACACGGCTTAATCAAGATTTAACAAACCCAAACGGTTGAGATCTGATGTCACGTCTTCTCCGTCCAGAGTAATTTGAGGGAATTGTGGCAAGCTCCTTTAAACTGAACTTGATGGAATCGGCGGACCTTAAGCGACGGAAGGTCTCATTCTTAGAAGGATTTAATCGCATGATGCGAACAGTTTAGCATTCTCAACTAAGACAGCTTTCATTTTGATTTATCACTGATCGCCTGCTATTAACTTTCTCGGGACTTTTCTTTGGTTTAAAAAAAACTGCGTCCTCGACTGATCTGCATATTTTGCTGTCATAGATTTGTACACAATTGTGGATACTTTTACCCATGGATCTTTACACTAATAAAATCAATTCGCTGTTACAGTCACTTTCGTATTTTTACAGAAATTTTGGAGTTACAGAATACACTGTTACTGAATTTTGCTATGCCACTTAATTTCCAACAAAGGCAGTGACCGGAGGTTGAGAACTGTCAAGTTCAAGCATTCCTTTACCCCTCCCCCCCCCCCCCCCCCACTCACTTCCCATCTGAATCTTCTTTTTTACTTTTTAAAAATACCTTTTGAAATCGTTCTAAAAGGTTTTTGTTAAATTCACACGAGCACTTTAAATCCGCCGGGGGTCAGAGGTCGGTTTTTTTTTTTGTGTAAGGTGTGCGGATTATGTCTCGCCTCGTTATCTGAGCATGGTCCAGACATACGAAGTCCGCCCAAAAACAATCCTCGTGTAACTTCGAATCGAAATGTTACTCCATCTAAAGTAATCACAAAAAAACATCCCCGCCCTGTCTTGGCATCCGGGTCAACGCTGAATGACCGGCCACCTCGACAGAAAATCGGATACAGAAGATGACCGCAAAATAGCCCCCATTACGAGCTTCTGGTGCACCTTTTACGGGGGTAAGACCAACATTACTATTTCCCACCGGGAAGCGAGACTCTGCTTACTTATACGGCAGGTTCTCATCCCTGTATTTGAGGTTCCCTCGTAAGGGGGAAATAAATCTCAAGTAAACCTTCCACTAGATATAAGAAAAAAAACTTATTAAGTCCACTAGAAATCAAACACCATTATGGCTTTTATCGCTTTAGTGCCGACCGAAAATACCGTACCTATGCGAAGAATGCCGGACCAATTTGCTAAGGTTTCGGAAAAAGCTCATAGAAAACAAACTAAGAGTGATGTTTACAAAATTCAAAAAGGAGCGTATTACGAAATAAAGGGAGAATTAATTAATGCCAATTGTATTTCAATATTTTTTGATAATCGTACGAATAACATAAATATAAAGCATTAGGAAAAACAGAAAAATCGAATATTAACGTATAATATTAATCGAATATTATTAATAAATCGAATATATTAATAAAGCCTTTTATAACTTTAAGATAGAGTTCTCTCGCGATGTGAATAGTAAGGCGATATATATCGTCGTTGGCACATTTTGCAAGTGTTGCGAACGATATGTAGTCATTCGGCACTAAAAGGGTTAAAAAACAATTCGACAAACGTTTTAACACCTCTGGAACACAGTTTTTATTCCGAAATCCTGAAGCAGTTACAAATTAACACCTTTGTGCATGCATAATAAGTAATTATTAAAATGATGGCACTTTCAACTTTTGTTATTTGTCGCCTCATTCATATCATTTGTGCTAACAACATTTCTCGCTACCTTATTCATGTAAATGACATTACCCAGATCCTTTCTTACCTCCAGATTTAATTAGGAGTTTTTCCTGGGATCTCTTTCGTAATTATGAGATTCCATTGTAATTTGTTATTTCAAATGAAATTAGCTGAGACAACATTAATCTATTCATTTTCGTAGGACTGGACTGCTGGTTAAACAGTTATTTTTAAGAACTGTAGAGCATGTATGCAGGAAGTGAAGGTTTCTTTCTTATTTAACTAGATTAACTATTTATTTCGGATGGACCTCGGCGGTTATTTTTCCAGTAATCTGCATTTAATTGAAATTATTCTATTTATTTAGAATTTTAGAAGTGCATTGTTTTAACCACTTAACTGAATAGTTTTCTTTGCTATCTAATAAGATGATCCCTCCTGTTTTGGAAAGGGGCTGTCGTTTTCATTCATCTAAGAAGGTATAGGATACTTAAGATATTTATGGATCCTACATATTTTTTTGTGTCAAATTATAAAGCTAATTAATGATTCAATTTTAGTTTATAAGACTAAAATTTCGATAATTCGATGCACAAGTATTCTCGGGCTGTTAAGGTAAGCGGTTAATGTGCCCAGAATTTCGTAGTTAAATACCTTTACTAGTTACTCTTACTTACTTAGTTACTCTTTGACATTTCATTCGAATTCGATGTGTTTGAAAACTGGCCTCTCGCATTTTAATATCTTATGATTTCTGAATTAGGTACAAACCTTTACATCACTTATATTAAGAATTTCATTCAAACTTCTTCTTATAGCAGTTAAACTCTATTACGTACAAAACCAGCGGGAGTGGCCTCCCCTAAACTTTCTCGTATACTTTTCAAACATTTGTCATTTCCCTTCCCCCTGCGTTGATAAAAAGTTCGAACCAACTGTAACCCAGAATGCAATGACTATCAGAAGGTTTTTCACTGTTGATTATAGTGATAATAAAATATTGAGGTGAAGAATCATATTCAAAAAGATACATATGTATTAAAACTTCGCAATATTTATTTTTTTTATCAAACTCGAGCAATGCGAGTTCCGCGTGCGGAGAAGAAAACAGGAGAATAGCTTGCGCATGCGCAGAGATTGTTTCCAGCACGCAAGTAAAACGAGACGCCCTAAATGTTTGCTTCCTTACAAAATCTCGCCGCCATAATTGGTTTCTGGCAAACTGCCAAGTTTTCGAAGTGTCTCTTGTTTGCACAGGCATTTCTACTATTGCGCATGCGTATGGAGTTGAACAAGTATGCGATTATACAGACCGACAGACAATCAACCCTTTGACGGATTTGGCCCAAAATTTTATACGGACCTACATTCATGACGATAAAACTGTGTATAAAATTTTATCCATCTGGCTTTTCAAGTTTTTGAGTTATAGCGTTCGCATGTTATCGAACATACAGACAGACAGACTTCCCGTTGACGGATTTTGTCCAAAATTTGATAGAAACCTACAAATTATGTTTAAAGACCACATACCAAATTTTATCCCCGTAGCTCTAATAGTTTGCGAGTTATCGTGTTCACAGACACTCATACAGACACACATACAGACACACACACAGATACACACACAGACAGACAGACATAATTCCAAAATTGTGTTTTTCGGACTCAGGGAGGTCTAAAACGTGGAGATTCGTCAAAATCTCAAGTTCGAATTTTTTGACGATTACAATACTTTCTCTTTGTATACTTCGGATACGAGAAAGTAAAAATTGCATTCTAAATTGAATGCTGTTGCATGTAAAATTCGGAACTTAACCCTCCGTTTGTCGCAACATGCAATCAATGCGCTTTACATCTGCATTTATTAGCAGTTTTTAGCGCTTACCAGTTTGAATTTTTCTTACAGAACATTCTCTTACATTCTCAATAGGACTAATTATTATAGTTATAAACGAAAAACTATTAAAATCTGATGAACTGAAATCATAGAATAACTTTTTCTCATTTTAAAATTTTTCTGGCTTTATTGCGGATTATATTTGTCTTGCCCAAATAGGTATGGGAAAAACCTGCCGGTTTTAATCGAAAACTGTTTGTTTTTTGTTTCGGTTAACCGTTTTTTTTTTCGGTTATTTTTGTCCCGGTTGTAACCGGTCATTTTTTTTTTTAAAAATCCAATAACCGGGTAAAAAAACAGGATCGTAAGATAGGCTCGATTTTAGGTTCGATTAGACTAAAATTTACCAAGTTATGAAGCTTTGAATTTCATCATCTTAGACCCATCAACGACAACGGTTTCCTCGAGGGGTCTGTTGGTTCGCGGATTACTGAAAGAGTATTTATGAACAGATAAATATTGGCCAGTGGATTGATTTCCTACAAAAAAAATACTAATAAAAAATTTGTCTACAAACAGCGTTTGTTTTTCATTAAAAAAACCCTGAAAACGGTTATTTCAAAGACCGATTATTTTGAGCGGTTACAACCGCCAGGTTAAACCGGAGGTGAAAAAAATCTGAATAACCGAAAACTGGTTATTTTTGCAATAACTGCCATCCCTGTGCCTAAGTATTGACTCTGAAACTTTTCACAGATGAATGCATCGTCTATGAAGAAGCAACACCACTACCTTAATTTTTTGAAATTTTAAAGAGGAAAGAAAAAACTGAATTTTTCGCAAGTAATAACGAATAAGTCGTGATTTTTTTTAACAACTGGTAGGAACATGCTCACACCTGGTGTTAAAATGCTCACACCTGGTGTTAAAAAAATACAGAAATATTCATTATTGTTTGCGAAAAATTCATTTTTCTTCCTCTGTGAAATTTCCAAAAAATGAGGTAGGTGGTGTTGCGTGTTAAGCGACGACATATGCAATGTTGCGGACGTTTATATTTCTTGAAGAGAAAGCACTATGCATCTTTTATTATAGTTTTTACTTGATTTTTAAACGACGAAAGATATTAGTTTAATATTTGTAGATGGAAATTTTGGTGATTCCATAACCATTTTGAAATGTTGGACGCGGAGTTGTACGTACAACTGATGAAGTCGTAGAAAGAGACCGTCAAATGCGTGACGATGGTGATTATGATTTCGAAATGGTTATTATCCTTAATTTGGAGTACAACATACAAGAAATCGCTTATTCAGCATTTTGAAGAGGCTCGCAAAACTCATGGAGTGCAGGTGACAAAGCTGAGAGGAAAAGTTGCGGTAATTTATCTCTGAAAGCTTCGGAAAAAAGAAAGGACTGTTTGCATATGATTCTCTTTTCATATGAGACGGAGTAAAGATTTTTTGATTTCATGAAACCTGGACAAAATCAATTTTGACCCCATGCATTATGAATTACATCCTTATGTGAAAATCAGAGGGAGGATTGCCCTAATTTCTTTTTATTATAAGTTATATAACTATTAAGAATAATAAAACATTGTATAAATAACGTATGCACTGCAGAAAATCATCTATTTTTGGAGCACACAAGGGAGTCTTATATACCAATTTGTAGAAAAAACTTTCTCCCAAGGGATGCTACCGTGATTTAATAATGCAATGTAACACTCTCCTATTATTCAAATGGTATCGTGACTGGTGTAAATTGAGTAATCCATACAAGCCTATTCCACTGCCACAAATTTACTACCCGAGATCTGTGCATTGCATATTCAGGAGGTTTTTCTTTCGATTTGGGTGTGCCTTGTTTCCCGCTGTGTATGAGCTTTCATTTTTTTTCTTTGAGGGCGGCGACTAATTGCTACTCAAGTTCGTGTATCTATGTTTGAAGATCATTAAATGAATCCGATGAGTCCGTTTTAATTTGACATCTGGAATTCTGGATATAAATGTGCATCTCTTCTGTTTCAATGAATAGATAATTTTTAAGTTTGATTTTAATCATTTTACTTCTGTGGCGAAACCAAAGTGACAGTAAGTTATATATTTGCACATCAGAGGTAAATTATCGTGAGTAATTTTAACGTCTTGCAGAAAGCCCAAAGAAGTTCTGGAACGCAATGCATTTTTTGAGAGCGGTTATTTTTTTCTCCCACATTCTACCCATCCGAAAATGCGGTCCAGATAATGCAAATATTATAAAAATATCAAAATCAGTGAAACTGGTCTTAAGATAGTTTTATCTCTGAGATTTAGGTATAATATACAGGATGGGCATAAATTATTGGACCCATTTGAAAAATTAATTTAAAAAACTAATAATGTTACAACTAAGATTTTTTAAAAATGAGAGCGCATTTTAAAAAGTTTTTTTTTTTTTTTCAGATAGGTAACGCGCCGTTACGATGGTATAGGTGGTCGTCAATTATTAGACATCTCCGGTACTTGAAAGCCATTATCTGTGAAACTATTAAAGCTAGATGTAAAATAAAAGCATGTATTTGTAGGGAATTTTACGCTCTTTAATTTGTTAAGTCAATTGTGATTCGAAAACTAAATAGTGTTCGAGGTATTCAAGAAAAACTAAAAATGGAAACCAGAAAACGCCCATCGGCTTCTGCTGATCTGTAGCCATTGCGTATGGAAATCTGTCTCTGTAGCAAATTTAGAATGCCGTAATGGTACGCCACCTATCTGAAAAAAAAAACTTTTTTATTTGCTCTCTCATTTAAAAAAAACCTGCAGTTGTAACGTTATTAGTTTTTTTAATTAATTTTTGAAATGGGTCCAATAATTTATGACCACTCTGCATAATAATTTAATTTTGTTGTACTACTACGTGCCTTAGACCACTGTATGCATGTATGTTGAACCACTATGTACATTTTGAGATACGTAGTTGTTTTCGCAAAAAAACATTAAAAAATTGAATTTTTCCAAAATTAATTATTGCATTATAAGTCGTCTGTTTCATAATGGATTGAAGATCAGTTCAGTTTTGTACAACAAACTACACACAGTTTGGCACAATTTGCGATAATGGGTCCAAAATCCATCAAATGATGGATGGTTCTAGATTGCATTCTTGTGTTAGTGTTTTTTAATATCAGAATTAATCCAAATGATTCAGTTTGTTGTAACTGCACGAACAAGAAGGCGTCTTCATGCGGTCATGCAAATGCAGTAAGGAAACATCTCCAAAATAATTTTGAGTTACAGTTGTTTTCGCAGAGCATTACATACAATTTTATCCTACGTTTTAAAAACTTGATTAGTGCATTATTATTAGTATGTTGTTCAGTAGATCGTTGGTGGTTCCATTGTTGCACGGGGGCATGGACGCAGCAAGCATGTACCGTTTTCATTTACTAATTCACGGAAATGCTTAAAAAAAATTTTTTTTAATGCTTGAACACAATTATTGCTTCTGAAAGATAGATGAATTATTAGTCTCTGAGCAAAATTTTAGGAAAAGATTCCTTCCATTAATACAACCTTTGAGTGCCTCATTATAATAAGACAGCCATCGAATTATATCAATTGAAATCTGCAAACTCGAAAAGACTTTTCCCGTATGAGTTGCTACATTTGTTATTATTATTGGGGAACTAACCGAATCTTATTAATCGTACTGGCATATACAAATGCACTTGTTCGAAGCAAATGATGTCATCAACTTCAACAGAGGGATCCGCTTTATAAATATTTATTACTCAGATAAACTTTGTTTGAATAAGGGAAAATATTGTGCCATTTTAAAATCACGATCCATTGTTCAAAACTGTTGTGTAGATCATATGCCCGGTATAAGTCGACAGTAGCAACTGAAATTAAAACCATGAATTTCGGCACATTAGAAAGTTATAACCTGTTAAACTTTAATCCATGCAAATGCCTGAAATATGATCTTTCATGCTGGAACAAAGCCAGTGTTACCCGATACCGAGATGAATTAAACAGTCCCCGGACCAACTTTCAGAGGGAAATGTTTATTCCATTAATAACAAACCTCGAGTGCCTCATTATCATAAAATCCCCACCGAACCGTCTCAACTGATCTCTGTAAACATGCGAAGGCTATTTTCTATGAGTTACTGCATTTGCTATTATTATTGACCAACCTCTATGAAGTGCGACTGATGATGCAATTTACAAATACACATGTACAAAGCAAATGATATCATCAACTTCAACAAAAGGATCAGTTTTATGAATATTTATTCTTTAGGCAAACTTGATTTGGAATAAGGGAAAGTTTTATGGCCTTTTAAAATTGTGATTCATTATTCAAAACTATTGTATAGATCTTATACACTATCTAAAGTAGCAGCTGAATTTAAAACCGTGAATTTCTGCACATTCGAAAGTTGTAATCAGTTAAACTTTAATCCATGCAGATTCCTCAAATATGATCTTTCATGCAGGAACAAAGCCATTGCTCCGCGAACAGAGATGAATTAAACAGTCCCCGAACCAGTTTGAGAGGAAAAGATTCGTTCCATCAATAACAAACCTCGAGTGCCTCATTATCATAAAACCCCCACCGAACCGTCTCAACTGACCCCTACAAACGGGCGAAGGCTATTCCGCTATGAGTTACTGCATTTGCTATTATTATTGACCAACCGAGCCCACCTCCATCGAGCGTATCTCGATTTACAAATGCACCTGTACGAAGCAAATGATATCATCAACATCGGCGGAGGGGTCAGCTAGTTCTGAGGGCTTTGGCGTGCATTTCTCGACTTGACTTCTGACCCTCCGTGCATATCATTAACATTAAACGTGCCGGCTAACACGCGAGGTTTAAGTTAATACCCCCTATTCCTATTCTACTGCACTGGCCAAACGGCTGGACGTTTGCAAAAGCTTTCGGTGGGGGTGTACCACGGGGTGGTGTTTAGCACGGAAACTTGCCTGTAACCGTGTTCACGTACTTCCGCATCTTGCGTTCCGTTGGTGCTGGAGAGGTGAATCGGTAAGAAAGGTACTGTGGAAATCGAGAGGGGGTTGGGGTGGTTTAATGAAATCGCGTGGGTTTCTTGGGAGTCACGTTACCAACTTTCTATAAGGGCGTTGTGTTTAATTAAAGATGCTGATTATGCAATGAACGTCCATTTTTCTTGTGTACTTAATAGCGTTGTACGTAAAGGTATGCCTTTGGTACAGCGAATTTTGGGATTTATAAATGAACGTAGTAGCACAGTCTCCAGCAGAGAATGTTTAGTTTCATTTAGGCGATTTTAATTTAATTTAAAAGGATGATATTTTATCAATTGTCCATCGTTGTGTAAAAGATAATTGTATGTCACATGCAATCACTGGGCCAGCAATTGTCTTGTTTTGAATTTTCGTATCGTTTCCGAAAAAGTCTTAAATTCTATCTAAATAAAGTTAAAGTGTCAAACGGTTAGGTTCGAGAGGTTTATATTTATAAGGAAAGCATTATTTTACAGATGTTTGCAAAGCTGAAATGCATATTATTTAACTTCCTTAATTAATTGTTATTTTTTATTTCAGATTTAAAAAGAGAGTGCCTTATTAATTCACAAAAATACCCCCCCCCCCCAAAAAAAAAACAACACTCAGATTCAAAACTAATTTATAATGTGAAGGTAGGTAGATAATTTACTTGAAAGTGTTCTTGGTGAATGATACAAGCATTGTTTCACCTACACTGAATTGTTTTGTATGTTGTTTCTTAATCGTTTCCAGTTAGAAACGTTGAAATTTCTTATGTAACAAAAATTTCCACTGGCAGAACATCGACATGAGTCTTCCTCTTATAGAACATTATGCTAAAGCTCTGTGCATTTTCTTGTAAAGTTGCTAAAGATTAGACGTAACATTACACGTAATTTTAATCTTAAAGATATGATTTAAGATTTAATGGGGGAAGAGTATGCACAGCGACAAGCACAATTCTTTCAGAACGCTGTTCCTGAGCTAAGAAATTCTTTTTATATCCTATTAAATAAAAAGCTCTGTAAGGATGGTTATGTTTTAAAAACCACAAATTTTGATCAAACTGTAAGTAGCTTCGCATGTTTGTATTATTAAATTCAAATTCAAGGAAAGGATTTCTTTGAACTTACTTAAATACATGAACTGATCCTGTTTATAATAATAAAAAAAAGATTCATTCATATATTGCAAGAAGATTAAATTTTAAAAAAAGGTACAGCCTGGCATATATATACGTAATCAGCTTAAAATAGGGTTGCAATTCAAAATAAGTTAAATTATTTGTTATAAGTAAAAAGCTTAAAATTACTGAAATTTTTAATTTCATCGGAAGCATCAACAATAACTCTGAGCTTTTGAATTTAAGCAGATGTGTCACACAAAATATTTCTTGCTGTACTTTTGTTCTCTGCCCTAATTCTACATCCACGCTTATCCAACAATCGGTCTCTATACTCATGTAATATTTCACCTCGGATCAGAAACGTGGGTGAGACTGATCTTACTCTGTACCTATTTGTAGGAAGGAACCCTCCAATTTGGAGTGCAAATAGCTTATCTACAATCTCGCGGTGGTCGGAACTATCTCATTACACGACAGGGAATCCATTGCGTAACGTGAAAGGGTGTGTCAATTTATTATTCTTCCAGCGGGGAAAAAATCATAGAAAAAATAAGGTAACCCGCGATCATAATCTGTCGTAATTTTATTAACAGGGAGCGAATTGAATTCCCGCTAAAAAAAAACTCTCCCCTTTAGGCTGATAAGTTGGTGGAGCTTTTCGGTTGTAGATTCGTGAACTTTTTTATTTGTGTTCGATCACTATGGCAACTGGGCGTGGTTATGGTGGCTAAACGTCATCCATCACGTGGTATCCGTTCTTTGCCTTACTACGAATGATTGGCTAGATGAATTGGATTGATTAATTTCATTCATTCTTGCAAAATAGTGAGTGAAATTCCATATATTCTGATGAGTTCGTGCAATCCGAAATCAGTTTGAAATTTTGTTTTTAATTAAGTATTTATTTTTAGCAAAATTTTCCTTTCTGGTGGATAATTTTGATTAAAGAATATTTCTTACAGCTGGATTTTAGCTTCTGGAAACCAAATAATCCAAATAATAAACCAAATAATAAATATCATGAGATGTGCATAAAAAAATCAAAACCTCTCTGCTATTACATATACGGTGTTCATTTAGCTTGACTCTCTGACTGCGTATTTTGTTTTTAAATCACTATTTAGATGCAACGTTTGCAAACGTTTTCATATACCGTTGAGCCAAGCGAGCTGTTAATAATATGTAAAGCTTTATTGCTATAATATGATCCAACACTGTAAAAGTACTAAGTAAACACACTAGCCTGTGAAAATCGAAGGATGCAGCAGAAAAAAGTCTGGCTGCCAACCCGCGGAGGGTTAATAAAAGTTAGAATTTCGTGATTTCAAATGGCAATCTTATGCTCAATGTTTATTTAGAGTTAGTGCTAGCTTTAATTGTGATTATTTTGTATGTTTATTCTGTTAGTTATAGATTAGAAGTAAGTTAATTAACTTACTTCACTTTTTATTAAATATTTTTAATAATCATGGATTACTTTTAATATTATTTATATTACTTTTTTCAATCTAACTATGTGTGAGTCAAATCTTTAATTTTCATATCTGCTAATCGATTTGCGCATGCTTAGTTGAAATGAAAGATTTTTTTGCTATCATATTGCAACCGATTTCTCTTCTTTTATCATTTTTTTTTTGTCAAAATATTATGATTGAATTAAACAGTATTTCAATTATCTTTTCCTTTATTAACAGTTTTTTTGTGGTGGTGGAAATTTTGCACTTTATGACTAATAAATCAAGCAAGTTAGTTACTGAATGAAAAATTTAAATAAAAATTTGCCGTCGATTAAAGTATATATAATTTTATTTTGTTAAAATAATAAAAAAAATTATCAATATTTCATGCTTGTAAAAATGTGCTTTAGTGTGAAATCTTACTGAATAACAATTAAAAGAGCTAAAATAATAATAATAATCGATTAAATAAATGCTTTGTAAAAAGACGGCCTAAACATTTAGCTCTAAGATGTTGCAAAATAAAATATATTAATTAATGTATTTAAATCTTTCTTTGAAAAAGAAATGAAACTTTTTTCCGAAGCTACTTCAAAAATGATAAATAAATATGACATTTGAAAGTCCAACTAACAGTTTTGGTTTTGAAAGCAAATGAAAATTGATTTCGAAACGAATAACGCAATGATTTTTGGAATGATATAATATATCGGATCTATCATTCACTGTAGAAAAACGGAATAATATTTTGTCGCATACTTATATTAAATCGAAATTTATATTAAATAACTAAATATTTTACTGTTTCTAATTATGGATAATTGATATAAAATTATGAAATCTAATGCCCGCATAAAGGAGTATGCATTTTTTATTGATTATTCAAAACTTTCTATTAAATTTATTTTTTCGACAACATTATCTAATAAATTTAATAACAGTGCAATTGCTTTAAACTCTTGTCTGCTTCAAATTCAGCTGAGAAATTAATTTTTAATGTAATGAATGAATGAAGGATTATGTGATTAATTAAAAATCGTGTCATGGCTACTCTCTTTTCTTTGTAGGTTTACCTTTTATCCTTCGTTCATATAATCAATAACCCTTATCCCTGCTATACTATCTATTATTCTAAACTTTACCAAAAAAGTTAATCCTAGCAGATAAAGTTCTTTCACGTCCTTTCCTCAGCTCCTTTTCGAACTTGGATCGCTGTAAAAATAGAGGATTCGGTGCATGTTGGGATAAAATATTTTAAAAAGTACTGAATGGAAAGATTTTTCTTTGAATAATTGTAAAAAAATGTTACAATATATCTGAGCATTAGTGCAGGAAATTTTTGATTCTCACGCTTCATTTTTTTAAAAATTTTCATATTAAATAGTAGGGTATTGTCATCTAGAATACACTTATTTATTCTAGATGAAAATAACCTATTTTAATATTTCCAAAACTTAATTATCTGTTAATTGATTAATTTAATAGAATTTTGATCCCCCAATAGGTGCACCGTCTCTTAGTGGGTTTTGCGAAAATATGATTTCAATTTACAATAATGAATTATAAATTGATGACTAAAATGTAGAAAATAATTGAAGTGAAAAACATTTTTCTTCTCTTTAGAACAATAATAAAAGTGTATATTTAAAAACTGTTTTCATTAAATTTATTTATTTCATAGTTTCTATGCTTTTCACAGATATGTTTGGAGATTATTACCCCATGAAAACGACTTTTACGCCATTTTGAAGTTCAAACAGTTATCTATTCAATTATTCCAGTTTCATTAACTTTTCATCTATTTCTAACATTTAAAAATTAATTTCAGGTACAGCGACGATAATTAAATAATTGCATATAATGCACTAAATAGACGGGAATTGCACCGTACACAATACTAAAAAGTAATCTTTGTATATATGGACCTTATTCGTCCACTTGATTAATTCTGTTAAGTGGACCCCTTCTGAGAAAATGAAAAGTACTCGTGATCATATTTCTTCGGTAAGACATAAAGACATTCTACTATAAAACGGGTACCGTTTGAATATTTGGTAGGCATCGGACCCACCTCGAGACAGAAAGACATACACTTGGACATAAATTCTTCTTTTTTTCAGTTGTGTCTATACCACAGAAAAACATTAAACTCTAAAGGTCGATTTTTTCGATGATTGATGTACTTTTTTTAATTGAATGTTTTCACAATACAAAATATATGCAATTTAACCCATTATATGCCATGATTATTTCACTTTAAAAAATCACCATGAATGAAATATAAAAGGAAACGCTATTTCTGAATTTTTTAAATTATAACTGATTAATTAACTTTAGTTAGAATTAATTACCTTTTAATTAAAAATGATTTTTATTGGATTCTTAACTTTTGTAGCAGTCAGTTCAACAGTTAGATGCAACACTCGAAGATAAAAATTGTACTGTGTAGGTGAAAATGAAAAAAAAAAAACCGTCCCAAAAAAGGGACAATAGTAAATAATGGGTTAATAAAACTATTTCCTTTCATTTATTATTTTTTTGCTTTCAGAACTCAAATTTTTTCTTCTTAAAGTAAAGAATTATGTTCTATAAAAACTAAAAATAGAATTTTTTTATCATCATGTATTGCAATATGAGGATATATTTTAAATATCCCATCGTCATATCTTAAAAGATAAATTTTAGATATTCTCCCTTGATAGATTAAAAGAAGTAATTTTGAAAACTTCTTTAAGTGACATCCACTTCATGTCGGGGCCTTGCGAGTCAGAAAGAAGAGGACCTCTTATTTAATTTCCTGGCTTAATTTCTCAAATAAATTGTTTTCTTAAACTCGCTGAGATGCAAAGCTTTTCCGGATCATAAAAACTGAAGGAAGAGAAAAATTCGAATTCCTAAATTAGCCATCTTAATGAATTTAGCAAAAATCGTTAATTTGTCAGTCTTAAGTGCATGAAGAAGCCGGTACATGAAGGAGTTGGTAATGAAATTTATCCAACAATAATGACTTTTGTTTCACTCACTCGGTTAGAGACGCCGACAGTGGTAAAAAAAAGCCAGTGGAATCATTAACGGCGTCCATTCCTTTAATTTAATTGGCGAATTTCCTAAAGATAATTCTCCTTCCATCCTGCGTTAATGCTTTTATGATGCTTTTAATATCAAAAATGGGCGACCATTGTTCATATTTCGAAGAATCAGAACTACGTCATCGAACATACTGTGAATTGCGATTAATTTGATAATTCATGAAATAATGGATTTAATTAACTACTACGTTCAAAAATTTAAGGAACATTTTAATTATTTTCCAAGTGTAAATGAAGTATGCCATTTCCCACAGAACAAGTCACAGTATCATGTGACCAACTAGTCAGAATAAGTCTCATCCAATTCATATATGTACAGCTATGCTCGTAGCGGTGATTACAGGCATTCAAAATTTCCCATTTAGGGGAGGTTCGAGTCTTGGGTGTTCCATCACGCCGGTTCGCAGGTCCTCTTGGTGTCCAATTATCTGTCAAAACATCACATTCCGGAACTTCCATAGCCGGCTTATTCCCCCGATCTCGCGCCAGGTGACTTTTACCTCGGATGAAGAATTTACTTAAGGGGATTCTCAAGTTCCGAAGAAGTGCGGTGACGAAGGCACTGGAGTATGTGACAAAAGGATGCTAATAGTCAGCTCTTACATCTTTGCGTAAACGATGGAAAAAATACACCATTCTGGGTACAAGTTTCAACCCCGTGGATTGATCCATCCAGTGGATATATAGCATGTATGTATATAGCATGCACAGTGGATGTGTAGCTATCTTGTGAAAAAAAACGTTTATTAACTAACAACTTAACATTGAACAAAGTCTAACAAACATTAAAAGAACACTAGTAAAATCGTAGCAAATGCGGATCGATTTAAAATGCCAAGACTGGCATTTTGACATTTTTACTCCGGAAAAGGGTAAGTAAAATGTAAATATCTCCCCCTCCACTTCTCACTTCACCCCTATTTTGGTGAAATCAACGCACCCTGGCGCATGTGCAAAAGCGCAGAAGGTTTCGGAATCCGAGAATCATCCATCAACATTTTTAGAAAACTCTACTAGAAGAAGTTGTAGTATTCCCAAATCAGTCGTAACTCTGCTTAACCGGAACAGAAGCCGGTAAGCTTGCACAGCGGCTATTGAGAGAAAACGCCACAGATTTAATACTCACCAAGCCCTGTCAAACATTGTATCTTTTGTGAAAAGTGGCATAGCACAAGCGACCCTCCGCTTCCGAAGTAGGATCTCCATCATCATGCCACTACTGACTGGTGATTGTTTATTTCAGGCTGTTAATCACGATCAAGTATGATGACAACATGGTAAGCTGGGCATTCACGACAACACTGCACTATTCCATTTGGATAAACGACCGGTTTGTTTAACACCCATTCAAGTCGATAGACTCATTCGGATGCTCCAAAGCGATCCCCCTACTCCTCCCGCCAGACTGACTCCCACACGGGGAATTTTCGCTTTTTGGAGACAGCACCCTCCGCTCCCCGCACTGATTTCTGCAGTCTGACTCCGACGCACATTCCCCCAACGCTTCCCCATACATGGGTGATTTATCGCCCGCCTCGAAGGATCATATTTCACTTTTATGGACGAACGGGGTGAATAGAAATCCAACAACGTTGGAATTATAAGCTCTCCCTCTGTCTACGCCAATTATCATCAGAATTTCACATTGACGAATGAGTTTGGCATCCTGTGTTCCAAAAAATTGGATTGGAACATTTGTGAATGTCTCGCTTTAAATTTGTAATTCATTAAGAATTATAGTTATTTGCTATTTCCAGTGAATATTTTTATTAGTAATTTTCAATAAAAATATCCTCTAATGACAAATTCGTTAATTTTGTAAAAAATTAAAATATTTCAATTGCAAAATTATATGATGGAAAATGGAATTTAAAAGAAAATTAACTACATTAGAAATACGTAACAACTGATAACATATCTTATATTGTGTTTCCAAAAATTCTTTTTCTCTTTTGAAGTTAAATACTACCATTTGCTTTTGGCTAAATTCATGCATTCAATCAATATTGTCTAAACAAATTATGGAAGCATATTATAAGGGTGCTATTCTAAAGAGTAAAACTGATTTGCAAGATTGTTTGTTTTATATGAAACAAACGGAAAGTAAAATATATGAAATCATAATTTATTCAAAAAGACGAAATAAAATTTGAATTTGAATGATTCCAATGATGCTTTGATTTTACATACAAACATACCGAAAAATATGCTAAAATGTTTTGTATCATTATTTTGAAACTAATGGAGAAAAGACTTGCTTAGAAAACTTATTTTTCAACTTATATTTTCATAAGGAAAGATGAAAAAACGTATTTATGATATTTTTTCCTTCCGTTTTCAATGCAAAATGCGTCTCACATTTCAACATCAGATTGAAATTATGGGTCCCAAGATATCCATAACTAAAAAAAAAGTTGACAAATATTGGAGTCGAAAATATTGACAATGGAGAATAGAAAAAAAATGACGTTTTGATATATTTCCGTAATTCATTCTGAAACAAAGGATTTTTTGTATCGCTTGCTGCAAGTACTGAAAAAAAAATTATGTATTTTAACGACAGGGTAGAAATAATCGATCTTGATATTATAATCTCTCAGAAAACATTTTTTGTCATCGGAAGCATTGTTTACCTTTTAAGTATTTCTTTTTATATTTATTTGCCGGATTGGAAAGTTAGAACTAAATCGTCTGGCATCCATTAATTTTTCTTTTCTATATTTTAAGCATGAAAAAGGTAAAACAAACCCGTTGAAACTTTCTTTAGTATCTTGTTATTTAATACTAAGAGCTCTGGTTACTGTTCAATTGTTTCGACTTTTTAAATTCCGATTTTGTTTTGCTAAAGAAAGTGTAAGGATGCTTTTCTTTCACTCTGTGGTTATTTTTCGTCTCATTAACAACACTGCACGCTGGAATTTCTACGAAACAAGAAAAACAACAGCAGCAGCAACAACTAAAAAAATATTTCGTCATATTTTTAAGAGTGTTAAGCGATAGGTGAGAAAAAGGAATACATTTTGTGCAGCTGTTTGTTACTTTGCAAATGTTGCCACTGGTTTTTTAAAAAAAATTCACTTTGAAAGAAGTTCTTTTTATTCGTTTTTTAATATATTAATGTAACTGAACAGAATATATTTCTTTTTTTTTGTACTACCATGAAACGAGACTTTTTGTAAAACGTTTATGCTTGCTATTTTTTATTATATGGAGTAAAAAATGAAGTAGTTTCTCTTCTGTTTCTTGTATATCCTGGTAATAGCAAAACACATCTATTTGGTGCGTTATGACTCCCGCTTAAACACTTAACTGGTATGCCGTACGCTCAAACGAATTACGTATCGCGCTATTAGATTGAAATTATGGGTCGCACTATGTCCGTAATTTTTTAAAATGTTTGTCAAAGTTTTGTATACTAACGACAATACACGTTATCATATATTTCTATACAGAAATATATCATAACACAAGCATATCGCAAAGTGCTTTATTTCTACGTTTATTTGTGCAAGAGATGATTTTCACCGTTCGCTGTAAGTATTGAATAAGAAATTATGCATTTTAGCACTGTGATGGAAATAAAGGATCCTCATATTACGGTCTTTTGAAAAATATTTTTTGCGGTCGAAGCATTGTTTATCTTTTAGGTACTTCACATTTTTTAATTTACTGGATCCGAAAGCTAAACCTTCTTACATCCATTAATTTTTCTTTGCTACATTTTAGGCATAACAAACTAAAAAAGTTAAAACTTTCTTTAGTGTCGTGTTATATAATACTGAAAATAGCTCTGGTTATTGTTTCATTGTTTCGGTTTTTTTTAAGCTCGATTTTGTTTTGTTAGAAGGAAGTGTAAAGATGTTTTTCTTTCACTCCGTGATATTTTTCGTCTCATTAACAGCATTGCACGCTGGAGTTTCTCCAAAATAGGAAAAACAACATCAAAAACTTTAGAAAAAGTTCGCAATTTTTTAGAGTTTTAGGCGGTCTTCGAGAAAAAGGAATATATTTCGCGCAGCTGTTAGTTTCTTTGCAACCGAACACTGCTACCGGATGAAAAATGCTTTATAAATGGAGGTCTTTGTGTTGTTGTTTAATATCGATATTGCTCAATGGAATATATTGCTTTATTTAGTGTCATTCCTCCAGGACTTCATTTCCCCCCCAAAATAATGCGTCTTACCTCTCTTTTTTTATTATTTGAAACTAAGAGTTGAAGTGGGTATTTTTTTCTCTTCTTGTACATCCAGATCAGTGTGCTGTGATTTGTATTAATGCGTGTATAAAATTCTTTTTTTACTCGCATTTCGCCGTGCAAACCTCCTCATCCTTACTCTGTGCAAGGATGAACATTTGCTTCATTCACATTTTTTTTGTTCTTCATTCACATTTGCCTCTTGAAAAATTTCAATAATTTTTGATTTGTTAAAAATGCAGGTTTGAAGCAGGAACGATTTATAAAAAGTTCCCTTGTCAGATGATATGATTCGGATTGCAGATTACTAAAAGCGTTCATGATCACGTCGGATCTCGATGGCTTCAGAACATGGGAAGTGAATAGCGGAAAATAGAGTCATTTAATAAAAATGATTGCATTACATCTTAGAATTTTGCACCATAATTAAACGTATATGAATCAAATGGACTTTCGAGTGTTTATGGCATTATCATAAATGGCACTTCTATGTACATTTACAATTCATAATTTGCAGAGTGGATTTAAATTAACCTATAACTTTGAGCTGAAATAACTTTTGAGTCGTTGCAGACAGTACTACAGGTTTTTATATTGGAAAGACCGTGGACAAGGAATTGAATGAATAATATTTTCAGAGTGAGAACCTTCACAGAACTAGCACAATAGCGCTGCACCAGTTAAAAACGTTCCCTTGAAACCATCTTGAACCTGATAAAACTTTCAGATTATCTTATCAGATATTTTACCATTGCTGTAGAAGGCTTGAGTCGTTTTTTAAGTCTTGAAACCACTTTCGTAGAAGTAGTGTCGCATTTTCAACACACGAAGTGAAGTTAAAAAATTTCCTTTCATACTCTCTCTCACTGCAGACATTCGCAGCGACCTCTTGCGAAGCGCCGAGAAGTTATTTCAGTTTAAAGTTGTAAGTTAATCAAAACTCACCGTGCACATTTATCACAACTGTAATTGAATTGTTATTGGACAGCGATTGAATTTGTATTCGGAGGAGAGTTCTCCTATCTTCCTATCGTTCCTCTCCGGAACATTTTTTGTCATTCGTTCTCCATCCTCTTTATCTTTATCACCACAGCATACCTCCGAACTTGGGCCCTGTCGGTTAAATAAGTATGCGTTAAGCTTTACTGAAAGCCAAATTTTTTAAAAACTTAGAATTTGAATAACATAATTTATATAACAGATAATAATAGCGGAACATAATATGGAACATTGACGTGCCTATAATGATTAAACTGGAAGAGAAAATCAAAATAAAAGAAGAGGAAAATGCTAAAAGAATGCAAAGAGAAATATCATTCCACTTCGTTCTCCATCTTCTGAAACACATATCGCCGTAACCTGGCAACCTTATGATCTTTAGTTTTCTTCTTTTCAGTGTCCTTAATAAGGCACTTTAACTTTAGCCACGGAGTATTGCAGGTGTAAAAAATGAAACCACATATAATGGAATTTTCGGAACATAATTTTATTTGTAAGGACATGACTGTTTATATGTGTTGGTTATGTTCCTGGTTTAAGTTCCAAAAAATGCATAATAAAAATAGTTTTAAAAACTCTCATTTACTTTTCTATATTCATTCTATATTCACCATATTTTTAAAAACAAACTATGAAACACAATATTTAGGATTTTTAACACAACGATTTTAGTCTCTTGTCATAAAATATCGCATAGACATTCTACTGTAAAGCCTAAAGTTCCTTTTGATACTATATGTTTTATATTAAGCAAAATAACTTTTCAAATTTTACACTTGCATAAAATATATGCTATTACGAAAAATATGCTGATAGAAATTTGAAAGAAAAACATGGTGATAGAAATATGCTAAATCTTTTGTTTTGTTATTTTGAAGGTGGAAATAAATTTTAGAAAACTTTTAGCTTTTCTTGTAAAAGTATTTTTTAAAAACTCAGATTTTAATAATTCTTCCTTATTTTTTTTTATATGTTCTATCCAATATAGGCCTCATGTTACATCACCGTGTCTAATTTTGTGTCCTATTATGCACTTAATTGAAAGAGCTTTGATAAATATTGGCAAAGAAAGCACGTCTTGATATCATGCGTGATATTTTGTTCGTGCAAAATTACAAAACTCCAGCACATCAGGAAGCGAGTGAAAAAATGATCACAAAGTTCATATTTACAAACATGAAACAAGTCAAGTTACATAAAAGTATGTGGAAAAGAGATTATTGCTTTCAGAAGAAAGACATAAAAAGAAATTATTGCTTTCAGAAGAAAGACATAAAAAGAAATTATTGCTCTCAGAAGAAAGAAATAAAAAGAAATTATTGCTTTGAAAAGAAAGGTAGAAAAAAGAAATTATTGCTTTGAAAAGAAAGGTAGAAAAAAGAAATTATTGCTTTGAAAAGAAAGGTAGAAAAAAGAAATTATTTTTCTTAAAAGGATGAAAAAAAAGGAATGCTTTTAAAAGGAAGGCAAAATAAATTTATTTCTTTTAAAGAAAGTTAAGATTGCCCCGTTGTTAATAAAAAAAGAATTTCTTATCAATAACAAAATATTTGCATCATATAGTTCATACCAGCTGTGTGGAGATAGTTTCAGTATCTCTTCCTAAGACCTTAAACGATAAATTTTAGATATCCTCCTTTGATTTATTAAAAGAATTTTTTTCTAAATGTCTTTAAGTGACATCCACTTCATGTCAGAACTTTCACAGTGAGAAAGAAGAAGAGACCTAAATTAATTTCCTAACTTATTTTCTCAAATAAATTGATTTCTTAAACTCACTGAGATGCAAAGGGTTTCCTGATGATGAAAACTGAAGAAAGACAAAAATTCTAATTCCTAAATTAGCCATCTTAATGAATTTAACAAAAATCGTTAATTGTGTCAGTCTTGAGTGCGCCGATGAAGAAGCTGGTAAAGCAGCACAGAAGTTGGTAATGAAATTTATCCAACAATAATGACTTTTGTTTCACTCTTTTCGGATAGAGACGCCGACAGTGGTAAAAAAAACCATTGGAATCATTAACGGCGTCCATTCCTTTAATTTAATTGGTGAATTCACTAAAGATAATTCTTCCATTGTTCTCGAATGCTTTTATGATGCTTTTAATATAAAAAATGGACGATCATTGTCCATGTTCGGGATGCACTTTTAGAAGAGCAACACTTATACTACGCAGCGCACGATGAAATGTTATTATCTTGACAGTTAGTGAACTAATCAATTTTATTTATATTGACGCTCTGAAAAATAAAGTCACTATTTTCTGATTTCAAATGTTCTTAGATTGATCGAATAAATTAGCGGCCCGATTTGAAGGTAGTCTAAGGCTAGTATTAGATGGATGTCGTAATTATCAACTGTTGTTAGATGTTGATGATGAACACTTCAGCTGACAGCCCATGATTCAAACTTCCCTGCCACATTTGCGTGGGTTTGACGGCAAATTTAAGGAGTGTGCGGTTTATATACATAATTGATCTGTAATGGAATTGTCTGCAACTAGTGTTTCTTCGATCTCAAAGTCGACACTTTCACCGTGGTCTTACAGAGTGAGTATCTAAACTTCAGCAAACACTAAATTTTTATTTTACACTAGGGCTAAAGGGATAAAGTTTGTCTCTTGATGACATATTTAACGCGTAAGATGCTTACATGCATAGTTTGCAATTTAATCCGTCGAGTTTCGGTCTGGGGATTCCTATATCTGGAAGTTGGCTGCTGTCACCGCGCTCCTAGAGAGTTAGTAAAAAGACTTAAGCATGCGCTCCATTATGATGTTACATTAGGACTAATGTGATAACGTTTGTTCCTTGAAGACAGATTTAACGTGTATGAGGCTTACTTACATAACTGATCTGTAATGGAATCGGGTTTCGATCTGGTGATTCTTCGATTTCAAAGTCTGCACTGTCACCGCTTCCTGGAGATTTAATAGGAAGACTTCAGCAAACCCTTCGCTTTTATGTTACACTAGAGCTAATTTTCGACTGACCTCATAATTTCGAACTCGACTACGGGGATGAATCAGTATCTTCAGACTTAAAAACATGTTTCGGTTTGTTTGGCCGCAACTGATTTAATACCCACTGCGTCCAGGTTGATTGCGGATAGTTGGTAGAATCAGGCTTGGAGCGAGCGATCCCTCGCCAACCTATGATCGCTAAGATTTGGCGATTTGCGCCAAATTCTAGCGACCTAATTAATGAATGTTGGCGTCAATGCGGAATAACGGCAGCATTTCAGCTTAATGACGATTGAGGTTCCGTTAATAAAAAAGTATTTATTATACAGCAAGAAGGATGACAAAAGAAATTGCATTATCCGATGCATGGTCGGAAGACAAATAGTTTGACGCACTATTTGAACAACCAGTTTCCTAATGGATAAATTTAGCATGTTGAGCCCATCCTTTGGCCCCTTAGATCTCCGGCTCTATCCCCTTTCTATTGCATTCTATGGAGACAACTGAAGAGATCTTATTGGATCTTATGGGTTATTTGCGAGTATGTTCAAAAGTTTACGTTATCCATTTTGTCACCGTTGTGACCCATGTATTTCAACTGGTGCTCATTAAAACGGTAATTGTAAATATTAAACACTGTTTCTTCTAAATGTACGGATTTTAAACAACTGTTCATTGTCATGTTTTTTGAATTTACTGCATTTCCGCATTCTAATTTCACTTCCAAAAATTCATTATATTAAGAAAATTTAAATTTTTACCATGTTCTTTTACTTCTAAAATTCAGGTCGTTTTTCCCTTTACACTCTATATAATTGAAAAAAATCATTTGTTTCTGGCTGTATCCATTAACATTTTCGAAAAAAATTACGGACCACAGTATTTTGTTACCAAATTTCTTGTTCATTTGAGGTAACAATTTATCATAAGGGTGTGACACTAAAGACTATCACGGGATAATCTGTTGTAAATAAACAAACTGAAGAATCAAAAGCATATCAGCTTGTTTACTTATGAATGTTATGTGGAATTTGAATATGAATAAATGACTTCCATTTTTGCATATAAAGACGCCTCCAAAATATACTAATATTTTGTATCATTATTTTAAAAAACGTGGAACCAAATGTTAACTCAGAAAAACCAATTTTTTGATACTTTCACGAGAAAAGATGAAACTCGCATTTCTAACTCTTCTCTATTTTTTCCCCTTCAATTTTCAATGCAAAATAGATCTGCATTCTATCGCCTGGTTGAAATTATGGGTCCCATTATGCCTATAATTGAAAAAAGCTTTGACGAATATTGATGTCGAAAATATCGACTTTAAAGAACGAAGAATAAGAAAGCACGTTATGATATATTTCCGTATTTTTTTCAGCAAGAGTAGATTTTCCAGCGTTTGCAGCAAATAAATTATGCATTTTAACGACATGGTGGAAAGAAACGATCCTCATATTATGGCCCTTCGTAGAATAGTTTTTGTCATAGGAAGCATTGTTTACCTTTTAAGTATTTCGCTTTATTTTTATTTACCGGATGGGAAAGCCAAAGCTAAATCTTCTTGCATCCATTAATTTTTCTTTTCTACATTTTAAGCATAAAGAAAAACGGCAAAGCTTTCTTTAGTGTCGTGTCATATGATGCTTTAAAAAGAGCTCTGGTTACAGTTTCATTGTTTCGATTTTTTTAAAGTTCCGATTTTGTTCTGTTAAAGGAAGTGTAAAGATGCTTTTCTTTCACTCCGCGGTATTTTTCGTCTCATTAGCAACACTGCACGCTGGAGTTTCTCCAAAACAGGAAAAAGAACAGCAGTATCAAGAAATGAAAAAAAAAATTGCTCTCATTTTTAAAAGTGTTAAGCGATCTATGAGAAAAAGGCATACATTTCGCACAGCTGTTTGTATCTTTGCAACGAAACTCTGCTACCGGTGTTTGTGAAGAATAAGTTTTAAAAGGAGTTCTTTCTGTTGTTTTTTAATGCATCAATACTTCTTAATTGAATATGTTTATTTTTCCCCATTATACCAAAACATTATTTTTGTAGGAGTGTGCGAAAAGACGTTTATACATCTCAAATATTTTTTTTTCATTATTTGATATACAATCGCTGGAGAAAGTACACTTTTACTTAACGACACCTAAGTTGGCACCCCCTTCCTCTCTAAACTTCCGCACCGCACCAGAGGGAGGACGTATTCTTTAACGCAGTGGCGCGCAAATTATTTTCATTTCCAACCCCCTCACTTTGTGTGAAATTTTGACGACCACGTTTTTTGAAGAAAAGCCTTATATTTTTTTTATTGTCAAATAAATTTCTTTGAATTTAGAGACCCAAGGTTTTCGCACCACTGATTTAACTTGCAACAGGCCTACAAACACGGCTGATCTTCAGTGGAATCGGGTTTCCAACTTGCAACACGAACACTGTACTCTTTAACATAATATGCGAAGCCTTTCAGAAAGTCGCTGTTATAACATAAGACCATAAATTTTTCTTGTGTTAAAATACACTGATACTAAGTACGAAAATGAACTTCTTATCAAATAAGGGTAAATACTACAGAAGAAAAATATATAAATAATATAGCGCCCCATTAATTATGAAATATAACCAAACATTTGGAAAACAATTATAAAATATTTTTTTAATTTCTACTCTCTATGCACCGGATAAAACTGCCAGTTTTACAATGAAAAAAAAAAAAAACTGACCTTTCAATCACAGCTGTGTTATCCAGAATTTATTGATTTTCTTCTAATTGAAAGGGTTTCCCTTCTTTCAGCTTTCGTGATAAGTTTTTTGGAATTTAATTTGACATTTTATTAAAAGTCATTTGACATTTTAATAAGTATCGAATTTCTCTCTTAAAGTTTGATTTTTTTTGTAACTTCTCACCATTCAAGAGTTATAATAAGTGGGAATAGTTAGCTAAATAACTTTTGTAAAGGAATGAATTTTTAGAATTATTTTATTAAACTGTTAGGAGAATATTGTTCATGATAAAACTCGCCTGTTTTTATGAAAAAGAATCCTTATATCATTAAAGACATTATTCCACAAATATAAGAATTTTTTATCCTTGTAATTGATAAGAATGTTGAAGTTCTGTTAGTTCATTTATTTTAGAAACTGTCTCGAATTGCAAGAACTGTTATAAAATATAACTTTTAAGAATAAGTTATACATTTCTCTTTATATTCTATGTTGGTAAAATAAAACTATCCGTTTGAAAATAAATTATTAGAAAATAATGCAACTTCTAGTCGCTCGTGTGATGTTAACCGTAACTAACTGTGACTGGCAGCGCAGAGTCAGCGCCCTCTAGAGCTTTGAACTGGCAGTGAAGGCCAAACGACTAACCGGGATGGACGATAACCAACAATTTTCCTTTTTGTGTTTTGTTAATGTTGAAATTTTATGTGTAAACTTGTACGTCTGTAACTTAAATAAGTGTTTGTTACACTATTTCAGGGGTTCTCAACCTTTTTTCCCTCGCGTACCCCTTGATTAGTCTTTTCATTTTCGCGTACCCTTTACTGTCATACC
>BGPR01000324.1:433401-458790 GCA_013235015.1 Araneus ventricosus
ATGGAAAGAAGTTTTTATCAATAATGTTAAGGGCTTAGCAGTGGTGTAGTCGCAAAATAATCACTACCGGAGCGCTCTAAAAATGGTGCCGGAACGCTCTAACCTGGGTGACAAAAATCGCGCTGTTTTAATGAAGTTTCCACCATTTTTTCTCATTTATTACTCTTGGGAAAGAGGCAGTGCCGGAACGCCTCTCCACTACACCCCTGGTGCTTAGGTAAGCTTAACAGTCAAATAATGCGAATTAATGGCATTTGCAGGACTTATTTTTAATTTTATATTTTATTCCAATTTTAAAATAGTATTAATTAAACGGAAAAACAAATAAAAACAGTATTGGAATAATTTCATATTATCTTATAAGGTTAGCTAAATATTACACCTCGTAATAATCAGTTATTCAAGTGCAAGAAAACTTCAATACAATCGTTGAGCTTGTTTCGGATCTGAGTTTTATAAAATTGTGTTCAAATGAAGAAAAATATAATCTTATGTCTGGAGCAGCATCAAGCTTATTTCGATATTTATTCTTAATATATATATAAGACGAGAATGCTCTTTCCACAAGTTCTGTGTTCATGAAATGTATTAAATATTTTATTGCTTTAATACCTAGTTCTTGGTACTCTTCTTTCACTGCTACCCAGAAGTCAATCAAATTTCTTTTTTTAAAATTCAGATTCTAATGAAGAATCATTGGAAAGTTCAATTCATTTTTCTTTTTCAGAAATGGTTAATTTTTCAGCTTTTTGAAAAAAACGCTTCGTTGAATGGATTTAAAATCTGCATCACTGCGGTTCGGAAAATATTGTCTGAATGGCAACTTAAGTCCTTTTAAATGTGCTATTATACTAGTTTTCACTTATTTTGTTAATTTGTTTGCTCTCAGATAAAAAGCCCTGAAGTGTCTCAAAAACTTCATACTGGTTATTTTTAATACAGGATTCCCAAAAATTCAACTTCTTAATTATAGTCTCGATTTTGTCAGTTACCTTAAAAATGGTTATGGAATGGTGCTGCAATCCTAAATTAAGTTTATTTATTTCTGAAAAAATGTCAGATAAGTACGCAAGCTGCTGCAACTATTCACTTTCATAAAATTTAGAGCTCAGCGTAAAAGGGTTGTTCTTCAAAAAACATATGAACTTCATGTCTCAGTTCAAACAATCTTGCGAGTACATTTCCTCGCGAAAGCCATCTCGCTTCCGTGTGCAAAAGTAACGTGGTATGTAGGCTGCCCATGTCTCCACGTAAATATTTGAACAATCGGGTGTTAGCTGAATTCGCTGCTAAATGGCGCATTAGTAAAGATGTTTCCATGCTGCCATTTTATAATATATCTCCACAAACAACGCAGAGTGGTTTTGGACCATCTTCATCACCCGTGACGGAAAATCCATAGCTTAAGTATTCGTTAGAATATGTTCTTTTCTTCGGAGACGCACTGATGTTTTGAATTTTTTTTAACAAAATCAATTTTATTTCTTACCTGAACAGGCCAGTTAGTCAGCCTTTGCACTTCATGGTTATCATCTTGGTGTTCCACAGTTATCTCCATAGCTGCCAAATCGGTGGTTCTAGATGCCGATCTCCAGTTTTCAACCACTTGTCTATTTTGAGAAATCAAACAATATCGAGCTGAAGTCACTCTAAAGATAAGCACTTCAAATTGAGCACGCATAGCCTACAAACACCAGTTTTGTGCCACAAAACAAAACTAGCCAATCGAATTGACAACCGATAAAAACTCAAAGCTTGATTTCTAAGTACAATCGTTATTCACTGTGCATCCCTGTCTAGCAATTAATGATGTCTGCGTTTAATCATGCTTTTAATAAAAACGTCAAAACAAGAATCTTAGAGAGGATCCCGGATTGTTTTTGGGCCGCTGTGGCCTAGTGGTAAGGCCTCGGCTTTGGGGCCGGAGGGTTCCAGGTTCGAGACCCGACTCCACTGAAGATCCGCCGTGTATGGGGCCTGTTGCACGCTAAATCATACGCAGTGGCCAAACGTCCTCCCGTTGGTGTGGCGTGGAAGCTTGGAGAGGGGGGTGCCAGGTCAGGTGTCGTCCTCGTCATCTGACCGTGGTTCAAAATTACGAGGTCCGTCCTAAAATAGCCCTCGTGTTGCTTCAAAACGGGACGTTAATATAACTAACTAACTAACTAACCCGGATTGTTCTTGATAAGCCTAAACTAGAAGAACAAAATGAAAAGCATATCACACTGGCTCCTAGTGAAGCTTCTGCGAACACACTGCATAATCGGGGTTGGAAAAAAGACCAAATATCAATCTTTAACCAGGTTTTCTTTTGCTTTCTTTTTTCTTATTTTGAGCGTAGACTAGCACAACTTCCATTTTTACTTTTCACACGAACCTAGGAAAACCACAGATAAAAAGAAAAACAAAATACTGTAACTTTTTTAATCCATTATATTTTCTTGCGTCCGCCATTACCGACTTGGATTTCGGGTACCCCCAACTGGTCCTTCGCGTACCCCTAGGGGTATGCGTACCACTGGTTGAGAACCTCTGCACTAATTGAACTGTTCACTAAACAATAAATGACCTCCACAAGCTTAATTTTTGATATGACTTGATAAAAAAAAACTACAATTTTGTTATGAAGACCACGTACCAAATTTCATTTACCTAGCTTTTTGCTTTTTTGAATTTGTCCACATGCACCCGAATAGTCAGATTGACAGCTGATCAACCCGTTGTCTGATTTAGCCCAAACTTTAATACAGATATACAGTTTTGATGATAAAAATAAATTGTAGTTGAAAAATCCAAATTTCACCCATATAGCTTGTTGCGTTTTTGAGTTGTAAATATTTCATCGACAGACAGTCATTTTTCCTAAACTATTTTTCGAATGTTCTCTAGTTATTGCGTTCAGATGCGAACGGGAGGACTGACAGACTGCCGTCCTTTTGCGGATTTGACAGGAATCTTCAATTTTAATGTTTACAACATACTACGTTTCTCTTCTCTTACTCTTTTCGTTTTTGCGTTATCGTCTTTCTTGACCATAAATGGGTTTTTGAACTCGGATATGTGTAAAAAGTGAAAACTCATCGAAATCCCGAGGTCAAATTTTTTGGGATTACAGTACTTGCGAAAATAAAAAAAAAGTAATTTTTATCGATCTTTTTCTTTGTTCTTAATTTTGCTTTTTTTTATAGTCTCCCCCATAATTGAGATGCCCTTTACCGAGGTTAGGTGTGCTGATGATATTCCCCCTTCCATACAATGAAACAGGGATTCTTTATTTCTAACCACTCTGTTTATCTAATATAAAGCAAAACGCGAACTATCTAACACTTCAGTGAATTTCACGAATACCGTAACCGACTCTAATACAAAGTTAGTTCCATTAGACAAGCCTATTTAATTAAACTCCAGACAACCATTATCGAATGGCCTTGCAGAGATGCTGTAACGTTCATGTTTCATTAGAAGTAACTGCAGAGAAGCCAAACAAGATTATTAAAGGGCATTTGCACAAAATGATTAGACGAATCTATTGAAGGCACTCGTAACTTTTCTACCAATAAAACCCGTGTTTATCAGATGCAGCTCCTCGCTTGTCTGCAGCAACCAGGGGTATCTGTCCGTCGTATGGCTTCCAACTGATGGGCTGTTATTATGAAGGGAAATATTGATTCGGAATATTTCACTGAAATGGAGCAAGATTGCCGGTGGCACTTGCACTGCAGCCGATGTCGGGACCTGACTAAGTTCTGCTTAATGGGCTTATGTCCAGAATCGCACGGGTATTAGGACGAGGATTAGGCGTGAAAGTTTGGGGTAATGGGTTCTGTATACGTCGGGTGATGTGTGTGCTTGGAAGTTGTGAATGGAAAATGTGTATTATTTAGTTGCTGGATCGGTGTATTGTTGGTCGAAATTAGGAGTGCTAAATTTTTCCTTAACTAGGATCCAGTTTGCTATATTTGCCGCTGGTTCCAGTTATTTTATTGAAATGTTATATTTTCTAACTTATTTTTATTTTGATGGCAACGACTTATATTGTTGTAAGAATTTTAATATCTTTTATACGAAATAAATATAATGATCTTCTATACTTATAAAAGGCAATGTTTGTGTGTGTGTCTGCGATGTCCAGACGAATTTATCGCACTTACAGCCATGAAATTTGGCACACAGGTAGTCGTAATGGTGACTGAATGCACCTCGAAGCCGGAATTTTAAAATTTAATCTAGAATTTTTTTTATTTAATATTTTGTGTTGTTTTGGGTGATTTTTCGCACTCATTTCTCAATAGCATGGCTTCGAATAATTGCAATTGAAATAAAAGAACAAACGATTTCCGTTCTAATGAAGTTTGTTTCGCACGTCTAAAATAATTTACTGAATTTTGAGAAATTTTTGAAAAATAGTAACTTTTATGGTAATATAAATTATTATATGATGCAATTTTAATAAAGGTTTCTTCAAATTATCTCATCTGAAGTTCTAACATCTCTATAATTTTCATTTTTTTTTCAGCTCATAACTGGAACGTTTCTGTCGAATTTAAAACAAGAACGGTTAAAATATGTTTTTTCGTTTTTTTTTTAATGAATTTTTCCCCGATTAGTTCAAACAGTTTTTTTGCTAGCGAGATTTAACAGCGCGAGCTTCTCCGGACCCTCCCGGAATGCATTGTTGCAACGTGACCTTCCTCGCGGCAGGTGACGTCATGTGGTTTCATACATTTCTACAATCCCATTCCTTCCGGCAGGTGACGTCATTACATTCGCCTCTTTGTCGAGAAGAAAAAGCAAAAATATTTCATTTCTGTTTTGATGTCATTATCACAAAGAAAAATAAGCGGGAAAATCAATAATGTGCATCTTTTGATTTTGTTTTCAAAACTTTTTCGTGTCATTGTGGGCATTTTTTTTTTTTCACATTTTGTTGAAGTCCTGATTCCAAGGGCAACGCCGTGCGCGTACTGCTAGTAGAAAATAAAATCGACGCCAGCCAATTCTTTATTGGCCCCCCTACCCTATGGGTGAATGGGTCGGAGTGAGTGATAAATTATTTTTTGGAGGCGTTACTTTTTAAGAAGAAAATTCCATTTTGAAGGTTATTTTATAATGGGCGATTCAAGCCATGGTCGGCGATCAAGTCATGAGCTACCGGCTCAGCGTGCAAGACAGAAAAAAGGTAAGATGTCGGCAGTCATGCCTTTAAATACTGCTGGGAAACAGGGAATCCCCTGACTGCTTTAGAGCCGGTTGAATATGGACTTACATTGACAGTTATTCTTATATTAGAATTTAAGTAGAAATTTATTTAAAGAAAAGCTCACTACAGAGAAAAATCCATTTAAAGAGTGCAATGAATAACAAACACACAACGAACAAAAGCCGTAGTGTGTGAATCATAAAAATATAAAAAAACGTATTAGAAAATAAAAAGTTGTTTACAGAGAATATAAGGGTTCAAAACATAAAACCATAAAATATTTTGCAAACGCATAAATAATTTAAAATGAATGCACACAATCACAAAAAAAACATTTAAAGACACACTAGGATTCTAAAGGTTGTGTACTACCATATTAATATCATAAAAACACATTAAAGATTTTTAAAAAGTTAGAACATCAAATCCGAAAATCATTTCAAAAAGCATGGATTTAAAAATTAAATACACACAAGTATCAAATCCTTAAAAACATATTAGGAGTTTAAAAGTTTAAAGAAGAAAATGCACACGCGATTTAAAAGTCCAATCACAGAGTGCAAAAATTGAACACAGACGCATATAAAAAAAATTAAAAAACGATGCAGTAATAAAAAAATGAATACATTAGAGCACGGGAAATTTAAAACGCATAGCAAACTTTAAAATTTAATACATTCGAGAGTAAAAAGGCAAAAGAAAGCACACCGTGAATTTAAAAGTTGTAAATAATTCAATTTAAAAACATGAGGAGACATATGAAAAATGCCAAATTCGTTTGAGAAATTGTTAAAAATCCTATAAAATTTGTACAAAGAGAACATGCTTACATAATTAAATCTCGAAAAAACTTTTGGAATAAACTTGGGTTTCTTATAGATCTGGCAAGCACAGCAAAATTTATGGAGCTTAATATATCATTGAAATCAATCAAATCATTGATGACTTTGTAAAAGAAGAGAACGCAAAGAAAGATCACGTCTGGAACATAAACTAGATATGTTAAAGAATATCAAGTAGACGTGAAGAAGATAGATTCTGCAAGTAAAATCCATTTCTCTTGTAAAATAAATATCGCAAGAAGTTAAAATGAATTCGCTCAGTAATTTCAATTTTATTTCTGTGATTAGGATCCCAGATAATACTACAGACTGGATCGGACATGAGTAAATTATAGAATCTTTAAAGCAATTCCGTAGTTTACGCTTAATAATTCCAAGCCTTCGAGACCGTGGCATTAATATGTAGAGAAAAATCAAGTTTAGTGTCAAAAATGACACCAAGATCAGTTATTGAATTTGAGCGAAATAAAACAAAATTGTTGTTGATTCTATAATCATAAGTCAAAGTAATAATAAGTTTGGATATTAAAAGGTTAAACAGCGTTTTTTTAAATAGGAAAATTCTAAATCATTACATATAGAAAGTATTGAAATTATCAAAAAGTGTTTTTTAAAAAAACACATTCTAGATCTGCCTGAGTTCATAAAAACCAATTTTCTAATTATGTGTGTCTGTCGGTTTGTAAACACAATAAGTTCAAAATGGAAAGAACTTTGGGAATGAAATTTGCAAATGAAAATGTCATCACGCCAAAATTGCGCATGAGTATCAACTATGCAACGAGCTAAATTTATGAAATTTGGCACACAGTTTTATTTCTAGAATTCTAGATCTGTGTCGAATTTTGGACCAAATCGATCAAAAGTAGACTCCTTATCGTTCTGTTTACTCGTACGTAATGTGAACGCCATAAAACACAAAAGTTTAGCTATTATTGTGTAAAGCGACATGATTATTAGAAAATGCAACAAGCGAGATTAATGAAATTTGGTATGTGTTCTCTATATCAAATTTTAGACTCAATTCGTCAACGGGTGCAGGTAGAGTTCCAAAACGTGATTCTTTTTACTTTACTACGAAATACGATCTTCTTTTCACTGTGTTACTAAAAATATTCGATTATTTTCAAAGTGCTCAATGTTTTAACTGAATTCCTAAAAGTTCTACCAATAAAGAATTCAATTGCAGTCCATTGGTCTTTACTGAGCTTATAATGCATAAACAGTCTTTACTATGAAAATCGTTTGGTTCAACTGACATTCTCATTTGAATTAAAAATAAAGTTGCAGACGACATGAATTACGATAATTATTTTGTGTTTTATAGAATTTTGTATAAAAGTTTTTTTTACTTTAAAAATTGTTATATAAATTTTCAAAAATGCATTATTTACATACCCATTGGTAATATTAAATATATTTAAACTTCTTCGCATATGACATTTACACCATCTAGCCGTCAACAGCTGATTTGATATTCGATAACTTTAACCTTCTTTATGTTAAAAGAGTTAAGTAACTACTATAAATTTTGCTTACTAATAGGGTAGACCGGGGCTAGTTGGGCCGTTTTTTCTTCTAAGAATTTTTTAAAAATCACAATTCAACATTTTAAATTTTTTTAATGCAAATACTATCAGTGTACCTTCAGGAAGAATTCACCATAATAACATTTCAAAATATTAAATATGAATTTTAATTTAAAAGCTGAAACTGATACCAAGTCGCGTGGCCCAACCTGCCCCGACTCCGGGTAAGTTGGGCCACATCACGGGGTAAGTCACTTATTTAATATTCTGGTAAGGTAGAATCGAAGAAACATAAAAAAAATCTTATCACATTTTACTTTTCGTTTCCTGCGAACGATAACACAAGATATCCTAAAGGAAAATCTCTTTCATACACCATTCCTTGATGACGCCATGAAATTATGAAATTGTAAATTTATGTGAAGCAAAAAACCAAGAGATTGAAACTGCAAAATTAATAAGTTTTATGTTGAAAACAGAATTAAATGACTTCATCGTCACAATTTTCATCATTGCAGCTTCACTTCTAAAACAGCAGCTTTCATTGCTTAAGAAAAACCATTCCCTCTATCCGATTTTCTAACACAATGGCGAACCATCTTAGCAGGTAGCCCTGCAAGAGAAGTAAGGTAGCATGTTGTGATTATCGCAAAAAATTATTCCATATTATTATATTTAAGACAGATAAATAATAATAATATTATTATAATAATATAAATTATAATATTAATTTAAAGAACAATATAAATAATATTGATTCAAAAAATAATATCAATAATAATATCAATTTAAATAACACAATTAGGTTATAGATACAAATCTGGGGCATTTTTACTCAACAAGAACTGAGATACAATTTTTAAATTCATCGTAAAATAATAACAGCGCGTTCTGTTTTGCACTTTTGTAATGGAGATGGAATCAGCTTAGATTTTCTTAACAATTATCTTGCATTTTAAATTTCGTGCATATCCCATAAATTCAGATATATTTATATATCGAAGATCATGAAAAACAGCGTAGCATCGTCATTTGATTTTACAGCAACATTGAATCATTAAAGTTATTCATAATGGACATGCCATATATTAATTCGGTGTAATTCCATCTCAATATTAAAAGAACATTTTAAAATCTTTAAAAAATATTACTAAAACTGAACTTTAAATTCTACATGCATTTCAATTTAAAATATTTTAACGTAATTATTGTCTTTTAATAATAATGGGATATTTGATATGATTTCAATTTGCAAATTTTGACCATCATCAATACTTCCTTCTTTTAAATATACAATAAATTAAATAAGAATAATTATATATGAAATTGAGAGAACGGTTGCATAAATGAATTGATTTCGAGACTTCATTCGTTACAATTAGGCTTTGGAGATACTACGTGGCACGTTCGATCGCCATGCCTACAGGGTCAACATTCTACGGGGCAAGTTGGGCAGCCGGCCGAACGTGCCCCATGCGAAGTGACCCAACTTACCCCATGTCGCCATTTTTGTTTCCGATGGGTGTACGAATTTACTTTGAAAGTATTTAATTAAACAAACATGCCCTACAGTAACTATGAACAGTTATCTTTCAGAATATTATTTGTAAAAATGGAAATTGTAATATAAAAACATAGAAAAAGAAGATTATTTATAAGGAAGGAAAGTTACTCACCTTGGCAAAAATTTGAAAATTCCAGCTAGTTCGTTAGTAGACGATTCCAATGACCTTTACGGAAAAGAAGGGAGGGGGAATGACACATACTCGGCTGGAGTAACACCGCAATCTATAGGAAAATATTTAAAATAATCGGACTGACCCAACGTGCCCCTATGCCCAAATAGCCCCGGTCTACCCTACTGATGCATAAGGAAGGCTTTAGTAAAGGGTTTGTGATAATCAATTAAATAATAATTTTTTTTATTAATAAAAGTCATGAAACTATTTTCATTCCTAGAAACACCAAGTTTTTTTCATGAGCCAATATAAAATAAAACCCTTTTAACCTCGTTAGAAATATTACCGCTGTTTGGGCCAGAATAGCTCAAGAAATATAGCTATGCTGGTCTATATCACCTTCCGTAAGCGGACTATGGGGGGATTAAATATAATTTTCCTTTAAATTAAGCAGGTAGACTGAGTTTGCTGAAAATAATAAGTAGAAAGTGAAGATTCAATCTTAGAAGCTGCCAGTATTACTCTGGTTCCTAAAAAATTCCCGTGCTTCCGTCTAATTTATTTTCTGACGTCATAATATGGGCTAATTACAGTAAATAAACTACACAGTCCTTTCCGATTCTCTGCAAAATCTTTTAGACTCAAGTAAATAATCGCTCACCTTCGCACCTTCCACCTCCTTCTTGGATCTATTTATCACAATTATCGTTACACCACTTCGACTTGAAGGTTTAAACCGCCATCTTATCTCAAGAAGAGATCATTCGATCCGAGATAAGAATCGGTAAAAAATCATCTTGATTACAGAGTGCTGGTTCGTTTTTTTCCTGCCTGCTAAATACAGTCGCAAATGTATTCCATTTTTAAGTATTGTGGTATGCTGCGGTTTCGGAACTTTCGGATCAAAGTGGCGGATGAAATATAAATTTTAATCCGTGACATTCGCTTGTGAAATAAAATTGCCTGAAATAAAGTCATGTCATCATAAAGACACGTGCAGTTTAATTTATGCTCTCTCGCATACAAAGTATGATGCCTAGAGAAATTATTGTAGTCGTCAAAAAATTCGTCTTAACACATCTTAAGCGAGAAACGACTCAACTCCTTTTTGAGCGTATTGTTATTACAGCGCGGGAGACGACAAAACTCGTTTTCTGCATATTGGATGAACGTGCAATTTTGAGCACGAATTGAAAAAAATCGCCCGCTAGATGGCGAGAAAACACCCGCTTAAGCTGTGTTAAGATTTTGATGGATTATGACATTTTACACCTCCCTCAATTCGACTCTTCCCCCCATTTTGGAATTATTTCTGGGTAAGTGTCTGTACCTGCTCATGCTGCAGGATAACTCAAAAACACGAAGAATTAGATATATGAAAATTTGCACTTCGCCCTTATATCAAATTTGTAGGTCCTGCCAAATTTGAGACGAAATCCATCTCAATAGACTGGAGTTACTTTTGTTACAAACTCTATATTCTAAGCTGAACTATAAAGCTGGAAAAGGGGGGGGGGGGAGGAAATCGTGCCATATTTACAATTTCTTATTTTTTATATATACTGTATTCTCTTTCACGTTAAACTAAACTATTATATACATATAAACGGGCATGCAACGAGACTATCATATACATTTTTACTTTCTCGTATACGAAGAGAAAGTATTGTAATCGACAAAAAATTAGAACTTGAGATTTTGTCGAATCTCCACCTTTTAGACCTCCCTGAGTTCGAAAAACACAATTTTGGAATATGTCTGTCTGTGAACACGATAACTCAAAAACTATTAGAGCTAAGGGCATGAAATTTGCTATGTAAACTTAACAGATATTTTGTAATTTGTAGGTTTCTATCAAATTTTGGACAAAATCCGTCTACGGGAAGTCTGTCTCCTGCGTTCATGTGAACACTATAACTCAAAAACTTGAATAGCTGGATGAATACAATTTGGTACACAGTTTTATCATCATGAATGTAGGTCTGCATCAAATTTTGGGCCAAATCCACCAAAGGGTTCACTGTCTGTCGGGCTGTATAATCGCATACTTCTGAAGTCGATATCTTCTAAAAGAAATGACTTAGATAAATGAAATTTCGTATGTGGTCTTGAAAGACTAATTGTAGATTTTTCTCCTATTTTTGTTTAAATCGGTTTAAAAAAAGGCGTAGAAATTGCATATTTGGGTTTTTTCCCCATTCTACGACGCAAAAAAAAAAAAAGTCGCCAACGCTGGAGCGAACTTTTTCCTCATCTACGGGAATACCGGACGTTTTATGGAACGCGATGTATTCCCCCCTCCCCACCCGTGTGAGTCGTATGCGAAAAGTTTCGAGAAGGCGGGATTTTTTTTATTTCACGGGCATGTAATTGCATTACCTGCCTGTAAACACTCGCATCGAAGGTAAATCGTTTGCTCATTTTTTAGCGATTGTGTTTATTGATTTCTCAAATCCGAAGTATTGAAAGAGAAAGTTTTGTAATATTCGAAAAAATCGACAGAGACATCTCAATGAATCCGCATGTTTTAGATCTCTGTGGGTCCCCAAAATCCATGTCTGTCTGTGAATGTGGTCACTTAAAAAAACAACGTGCTAAATGTATGTGATTTGGCATAAGGTGTCGTAATCAGAATTGTAGTTGAGGTTACTGGATCAGATCCACAGTCTCTTTGACTGTGTATCGGTGTGCATTTTCGTGTTTTTGTGAATGCGATGACTCAAAAACGCAACAAACTAGATGGATGAAACTAAAAGCACCGTTTGTACGTTTCTCATTTACCCGCCGTTTACATTTGTACGTCGTTTCATTGCAATCCCGATTCATTCGCAACCATTGTAATGATAAAATACGACGCAGAGCTTCGGTTATGCGTCGTTTCCCCTTAAGCGGGGAACTTTCCCTAGAAAGTAGGGGGTCAACAACCTTTTCCTTCTTAACATTTTCAAATAGGCGTGTATATACATACACATAAATCTTATAAATAACAAATGTATAATTAGTATTCAAGGTAGAAAGGCAATAAAGAAATGATTTATCTCACTTGCATGATAAATATAGGTGGGAACTGTATTTTCCCCGTCTAGCTTAGCGACGGCGCAAATCGTCAAGTGTGAAAGCAAACATGGCAAAAAAGTAAACAACTTTGCGCCGTAACGGTTAAACCGTATAATGTGAAAGGAGCCTAATTCCTTCCTAATATTTTTTCACTTTTCGAACAAGCTCATTTGAATAATTGTTGTGTTAGCGGAAAGATATCGAAAGACAACGATCACGCGCTCTCTCCGTGCTAATCGCGTGATGCGTATGTATTTCTCCGTTAAAAAACGAGTGTAATGTTTTAATCTGGGGAGATGGCTTATTGAAATTAAGAAGAACGGACATGCGGTAGATTGGTGAGAGTAAGGATCTACGGGGGGTCTCTTCCCTGAAAGCACGGCGGCGATGGGCGATGGCTAATAATCTTTTAAACGTGTTGTAAGTTAATATTTCTCTAAGTAACTAATAATGTCTAAACCCTAAATCTCTCTCTTGTCAAATATGTAAATAGTCATCTGTGTAAATACCTTTCTTATATTATGTTTTATAAATAAATAGTTTAGTTTTAACTACTGTTTCTCCTCCTTTATCTTTGGTGCATTTTCCCCTAGAGTGTTCCTTAGATGACGTATTTTTACCTGTAGGTGGGTTTGGGATTTAACCATCCACCCCTTCCTATAGAATTGGTTGCTACAGCCGGGACTTTATTTCCCGCAACTCATCTCTACAAATTGTGGCGTCTCAAGCCGTCATTTGAATTTCTCCACAAATTTTATTGGCTTCGGCCGAGATAAGAAGACAATAATTCCACAAATTATGGGGGCTCGGGCCCTGATCTAAAAATTCTCTGCATGTATAGTTTTAAAATTTCATTGTTTCCATACTATGTAGTAATATGCTAAAACAATATTAAAAAAACTTAAAAATTATTACCTTTGAATGAATTTTCATTAGTAGCATTCGATATGTATTAATCAAAGTTGTTTATTAAAATTTCTATTATACGTCTTTTCATTTTTCCGCCTTGTAAGCTGTGTTTTACTGTAGTTTTATTACAAATTTTATATATTCTTGTTTGATCCACAAATATAAATGAATACATTTGCTTCGTAATCAAAATACCTAAAGCCGCAAAGCATTAGCAATCAATACATGGCTAGGAATAAAAGATTCTGCAAAAATTCACGACACGGTTTCTGCTTCTGTCGCGAACTTGCATTCTTCCAAATGTAGAGAGATCTTTTTTTTACCCCGAGTCTGATTTGTTTTAATTATAATGGGTGTCATGGACGGAAGAATTTAATGACTTTTACAATAAGCTCGTGGGCAAAAAAAAAAAAAAAAAACCCTTGAAGAGCGGATTAAAAAAAATCCATGATTTTTTCTAATTACCCCAGCATATCCTGGAATGTCTCATGACGATTTAATGAGTACAAAAAACTTTTAGAGCGAGAAAAGTATCAATCGGGCCCCAGAGCTGCAATTTAACGAACGATGACGGAAGTGGTGCCACACGGTTTCGGTTTTAATTAATTACCTGATATGAAATACTCCAACGCTGTTTGAAACCTCCTGAGCATATAATTGGGATTAAAATAATAAATTCTATCTGCGTGTAAAGTGAGAACTATCCAACGCTTGACTCTTTAGTTAGATTTTTTATTACTTCTTACCTAGTTTATCCGGGATAAATTTAGGAAAAAGAATTTACCTTGTTGATAGAAAGTTTGCTGTTGTAGCATTTAATATCGTTTTATTTTATTAAAATTTTCTTCTAGTGTTATGAATCTTAGCATTGCAATGTTTTCAAGCTCGCATACTCTCAAAATTGCGTGATGCCAAAATCGCTACGCATTCCGTTGGGCCTAGAGCTACCAAATTTGGCACGTGGTTACTTCTTGGATTGAGGAGCTCACTTTCGAAATTTTAATTAATTTTTTAATTACAAAATTATTTTTCTGAATTTAACGGTTTTCCTCAGCAACTTCGGAGTTTATGTTGCACAAAAACCATTTTTGCACCACTTAAAAATTCAAAAAATTAGATTTTTAGTTATAATAATATTATTTCCCTGCTTTTTTTGCTTTCATCTTAGTAATTTTTTAATTAATTTTAAACACAATATATAACAAAAGATTTTTGTTGTTGTAATGAAATTTAAACCAATTTTATGTCTTCGCCAAATCTTTCACTCGCTTGCTTTCACCAATTTTAACATTATGATTAAAAAAAAAAAATGCTTTTTTTTTAGATATTAATTTCAAAGCAGAATTTTGACTTTCGCTTTTATTAAGATCCTGATGTTTTTAGACTGATATTCTTCCGTAAACTGCGTGACGTAAAAATTGTTTCGCGCAGAATGTAACAATCGAGGACTAGACAGACGAATCAAGCCTAAAACTTTATCACGCTACGATGTTTCGGAACAGAGCTTCGAGATTTAACTTTGGATTGATATTTATCGTATGTTAAAAGAAATTTCGCTTCATAATTAGTTTCTGATTGAACTTGAGAACGTGAAGCGAACAAGCTTTGAGGAAGTTTAATGTAATTATTATTTTTACCTTCTTGTATGTCCGGAAACTGGACCTCGAGATTTTGATGCATCCCCACATTTCAGACCTCCATGAATGTAAAAGAACATTTTGGGTATTATGTCTGTCTATCAGTCTGTCTGTGATCATGATAACTGAAAATGGCAACCAGCTAGATGTCTGAAATTTGGTATGTAGAGTCATTGCACCGAATTTTTTTTTTTTATCTATGTAGGAATTGTATTTTTCCCGTCTAGCTTAAAAGCATAAGTTTAATTCCTTCCTAATAATATTTTCTCACTTTCCGTACAAGCTCATTTGAATATTTTTGTGTCAGCGGAAAGATATCGGCAGATAACGATCGCTCTGTCTCTTCGTGCTAATCACGTGATGCGTGGGTGTTTCTCCGATAAAAAAAATCCGAGTGTAGTGTTTGAATCCTCAGGAGTCCTTTTTGAATTGAAGCAGAACGGTCATGCGGTAGGATTGGTGAGCTTAGGCAGCTACGGGGATCTTTTCCCTGTCAGCATGGCGGCGATGGGCGATGTCTATAATTAAATGTTTTACCGAGGTGTAAGTTTGATATTTTAATGGCTAACTAACAAACCCTAAATCTTTCTTGTCTAAAATGTAAATAATACCTGTCTAAATACTTTTCTCATTTCATATTATGTTCTAATAAATAAATACTTTTAGTTTTAACTCCGGTTTCTCATCCTTTATCTTTGATGCATTTACCCCTAGAGTGCCCATTATATAATGCTTTTTCTACAACTTATGTTCGCTTCGGCAGAGATCAATAATATTTCTACAATTATGGTTGCTCAAGCCGGGATTATTTTCCCATGCAACCCGTATTCTTATATCTATATTAAATTTTGGGCTAAATTCGTCGAAGGGATGTCTGTTTGCATGTGAACACAATAACTCAGCAACATAAATAAGCTAGGAGAATGTCTAGAAACCCAATTTATAGATTTGTGTCAAATTTTGGACTTAATTACTCGCGCTGGTGTATTTTGTGCACCATTGGAGCTTTTCAATTGTGCTCGCCCATAAACTTTCCTCCCAGCTAAAGGTGCCTCGTGCTGAGTGGAGTAGGAAGGTTTTTGTTTTCATTCATTTGAACCTAAGAGCTTGAGCGAAGTCTTTGCAGTCTCTCGGGACCATGAAGAAACCGACACCGGATAAGCACTATTTGAACTGGAGTTTTTGTATTTTAATGAAGGATTAAAGTTTTTTAATTTCTAACTAAAATATTTCTATTGCCTCTTGCTTGTGTTATTTTATCATAATTGTATATAAATTTATAAATCTGGAAATCTTCAATATGCATTTCACAAATTTATATTATTGGGTAATATTGTCATAAACGCCTATTTTAAGTGTTTTTTATTTATTGAAACACATGGTTATTGCATTTGGCTTCTCCTAAAACATAATTCTTTTACCTAGAAATTTAGAATAGTGTACAAAATACACCGCGTGGGAAATTTGTTGTGCGAAATAGCGCGAGCAGTTAAGAGTTAATCGGCCGGCAGGAAGAGGACGAAAATGCACATTCTATTTTCTTTACCATACGACGAATCTTAACATAAAATGCTCCTAATTCTGGCAGTTTTTATCTTTTGTTCTGCCTAGAAACGGCGCTTTATAAAGGAAATTTACTTGGTTTCAAATTAAATTTTAAAATGTTCCGTTCTCTCTAAATTCTTCTTCTTGCATTCTCAACCAGCTTTACCTTAAATAAATCGCATCCTGAAAACTTTATTCAACATTTTTCAAAAAGAATAAGATAGGCTAGTTGGTTGGTTGCCGGCGATAACTTCACGCAAATTTATTCACCCATATACCCACGAATATATATTTAGAAGCCACAAAACTACTAAAAGCAAGCGGGAAAAGCTATTTAATTCGATAAAACTAGCTTTCCCACCGCGTGTCTGAGTAGTAAAAGAATAAAGATGCGAAAAGGAGATAAGGGTATCATGTATTAATTTAGAGAAAATGGATTAGTACGAACTGCTGGAAGATGCTTATCGCAATCAATTGATGGATAGTACGAATTTTACTTTCCTGTTTAAAATAGGGCGAAAAGTGGCAGAATTGAGCGTGTGTGGGTTGACGGTTTAATGAGAGGATTCGCCCCTCGACTCCTCTGTTAAGTTTACGTGAGTAGGTGTTATCGTTTATAAGATCTTTTCGACGAGGTAGAGAGGAAAAATTTATAGTGGTTACTGGCCTTCATGTTTTATTCAGGGGGTGTTTGGGATTGTTGCGTGAAGAACTCTTTAGAGGTGAAAATTTCAGTAGTTCTTTGAGAAAATTAAGATTTTGCCGAGAGGGAAGTTGTTTAAAAGTATTGGTGTGGATCGAAATTCGTGTTAACAAAGTTTTTAATATATTTATCTGATTTATTAGGTGGTTGTTATTTTTTTTGAAAATTCTTTTATCTGCATATTAAGTTATGATAAAAGAAAGATTCTATTATTGATCTCCCATTAATATGGAATTCATTGTAGGTGATATACTTAAAATAATTTATTACTTAATGATAAAATTTAAGTTAACTAATTTAAAGCTTTTTACAATTCAAGCCAAACAAATTTTGACATTACTTATTGAACACTCTTTTAATTGAATATTTTATAATGCTGTAAAATTTCTGTAGATTAGATTCTGTACATAGACTTCCGGAAAATTTCTGTAGATTTCATAATATATATAAAATGTTTTCGTTGTTGTTGTAGTCATTAAAGTAATGAAAAAACCGAATTAATAACTATTTTTCATTTATTATTACTATATGGGAGAGTGGCGGAATATAAGTACATCTCATGTGAAAGTTTCGAGTAAAAAGAGAACAGAAAATCCCTGCTTTCTCTCAAATAGGAGATTAACATATAGACACGTGATCAAAGTAAAGGGAATATTTGCTATTTTTAGTAAATTATGTATGTGTTTTAGGAAAAGTCTGGCGCCAAGAAGACGCCGTCGTGATTTTCTGTGGGCGCGTGAAAGCGATTAAAATATTCTTTTAGTAATAAATATGCCAAAATACGCGATTTAATATACCTCCATCGCGGGAAATAGAACGGAACTGGAGTTTAAGAAAATTGATTTTGGAATACATTAGTATTGTGCTAAGATTTTAAAATATAATTTACTAAAAATAGCTATTGTTCCCTTCACAAAGTTAAATCCCTACCTGAGAAAATGCAGGGATTTTCTGTTCTTTTTTTACTTGAAAACTTAAACTAAGATGCACGTATGTTCGCCACTCTCCCTAAAAATTATTTCAATATTCGGATAATAAAAGAAAATTAGTGAATAGTGAGTGGGATATGTTGTAAGGATAGTGAAAATTTGGTGGAGTGTTGAAATTTTCATTTCCCCGTAGTTTCTTTACAACTGAAAATAGAAAGAAAATTCAAATTAGGTGAATTATCGCCTTATCATAACGAACAATTTTTGCATTTAAAGTTTTTCGATAGCTGCAATTACTTAGAAGTTATGAGCTGAAAAGTGATTTTCCCTCCCTTCCCCTCCTCTCCCCCCAATTTAAAGTAACTTTCAACCTATGCATGTTACCCCTTGTTAGAAATCTCTCTTTCATTCTTGCAGCTCTAATCTTCATGAAAATAGAGGACGAAATGTTCTTTTCCTTATATTTCCGGACTAAAGGAGTTGCCTTCCGGCTTGCGGACTGGGATTTCTTTTTTTGTAAAGAATGAGAATGGACCATTAGACAAATGCTGCTGTCTTGTACGAAACAGCTAAAACTCTTTTGATCCACTCTGGATTTGAAAAAAACAATCTTTTTCCATTACATTGTGATGCGCTGCTGAATTTAACGAAAATTATTCTGATTCTGAATGCCTTATATTATATAATATTCAGAGCAATATGTAGTTAAATGTTAACTGAGAGACTTAGTTACATTTGCGTTTAGCATCAAATAAATTGACTTCATTTACTGCTAAATGAATGCTACTAAGTGCTACATGAAGCCACTAAATTGAAGATTTAAGTTGCTTAAAATATTTTTTAAAAATCGTGCATTTTTATATATTATTCAGATGAATTTTAGCACTTAATAATTGAGGATTGTAATGATGAAATTCCGAGATCCACTTTTCTGCACCTGCGGTTAGCTTCATCTGGCGCAGAATCTGGTAGCGGAATTAGAACTTTTCATTTAAACTTTAATGAATACGTTTGTCTCTTCCCAGGAATCGCGAGTTTCTTCTGCTTTCATCAGCAATGATAGAGAAAATGAAATTTGAAGTATTCTGTAATGGTAATGAAGGCATAATTAGTAGCGGCGGAAGAATTCTCCCAAGTTCCTTCGGAGGCTTCATAATTATCGCTTAACTTGCCTTAATTCATTGCACTAACCCACTTTCCAGACGTTCCCTTCTACAAGGTTTGACATTCCAGCTCAATAATTAAATGCGGAATTACCGAGTTCTTATAATTTAATTTTGACACTATTGCTGGAGGCTCTTTATCGGAGGAATATTTTAAAGTTTAGTGCGAGAAATTTTAGACGTAGAAAAAAAAGTCGATTAGATGGTGGAAATTTTCTGGTTCTGATTAAAATTTAGGAAATTAAAATGTTGTAGCCTAAAAGAGTGTTTTAAAATTTTTAGTTGCGGATGAAGAAAGTTGTTGTACATTTTGCTAATGAAGTTATTTTGGAAATATTGAGGTGAAATTCAATTTGCAACTACATGATATTGTTTGATTAGCGTACAAAATATTAATCTTAGACATCTTTGTATCTTAAAATATGTTTATTTATATGAACCACGGTGTAATTAAGGTGTATAGGGTGGAGGTCTATAACAGAAATATAGGCCTTGACATACTTTTGATGAAGCAGTATGTTTAATTAGGGATCTAGAGGAAGGAAGATAACACACGGGGAATTCAAGAAAGTTTACGATATTCTATGAAAGATAAACTATTGTTTAAAGTCTATTGATTACTAAATAAAATATAAATAAAAGCCTTGTGATTTAAATTGCAACAGTCTCTGCTTGGCTTAAGACTCTCGCGGTTCTGTTTCATTAGATTTCCCGCAATGACGTCCAGTTTTGAAGCCACACACGAGGGCTATTTGAAGATTAACCCTCTGAGCTGTTAGCTATTTTGAGTTAATAACCTTAAAATCTTAAAGATTTGCTTTTAAAGTGAATAATTGTATCTTCATTGTATTTAGTCAAGTCTCTGAAATCTTAAGATTTTTTTTATCCATAGCAGTTTAAGTAATTATACACATAATCGTCAATTATCTGCTTTTGACCTCAACATGAGAAACGGAAAAATACGGCTCAGACACTTAGAGGGTTTTAATGAGCCTCATAATTTTAAGCTGAAGTCGGAAGACCAAAACAACTTGAAAGCCGCCGACACCCCACTCTTCAAACTTTCATGCCACTCGAACATGGGAGCTTTTGATCCGCGACTTCAGATTTAACATACACGCCGAATTTTCGGTGGAATCTCAAATCTACAATCTCTCTACCGAAATCCATACTCGATTCATTTCACTGTTTGACGAAGCTAAGCACAAAGCGCAAAACAATTATGTTTCTCGAGGGAGGGGAATGCTCCCTCTAGTTTGTCTATCTGAATTACCCTTTTCTTATCCACATCAACTAATTAAATCAACTTTGTGTCTATTTTTCTTTCATTCAAACAAATAAACAGCATTTTCGCGCATCGACTCCCTTTAATAACCGACAGTCCAAAACAGGGCTGTTTTTTAGATTTGATTTCTTTTGAATATTTCACGTTTCCATACCTCTTTCCAAGAATTCTAACAAAGTAATGAGTCTAAACATGCTTCTTTTCTAGTCTTTTCTGTGCTTTTAAAAAATCTTCTTTTATTCTAAGTGTATAAAAAAACTGCAGGAAGTACGGCTCTTTCATTGCTTGAATTCTACGCAAAACAAACACGTTAGAAAAGAAGTGATGAAAAATGCCGCATTTTTATTCATTCACGGCTCCTTTGAAAAGATTTGTGGTTGATCTTCCCCATTAATTTTTTGCTTCTACACTACTTTCTGGTTCATTGGAAACGTCTCCCGGGTGTTTTGAAACGAATTTGGCGACAATTAATGAGATATATTTGCCGAAAATAAACATTTTGTGTTTATTTTAGCCAATTAGTTTTCTATCTAAATGTAGTAATTTTTCGAAATGATTCGTTCATAAGAGTTGGCTTATTCAAACGTAAAAACTAACGATGAGTTAAAAAGTATGGACCGTTAATTGGATTAAAAAGACGTTGGATAAAATATGGCTATTCAATAAATTGCTGGTCATATTTTTAATATGAACTCAACGTAAACCGTAATTAGAAAATAACTTTTTGACTAACCAATGAACTCTTATTTTCTTTTTTAAAGATGGTTATAATTTTCTTTTTGTATTTATTTTTCACTCTTTGCTATTCGTTAGTTCAAACAACAACTGCTATTCGAATCGTATTGAGAAGTGCAGGATGTACGTCATTTTCATTATTAGAATTCTGTCTAATATGCATACACACTTTTATTCGCTCAGAAATTCTTTTGAAAGGATTTGTTGTTACTTGTTATTCATTTTTCCCCTTCCACTTCATTGGTAGTGTCTGACGAAAGGAATTTGGCGACAGTTAATTAGACATATTTGGCGAAAATAAACATTTTACAGCGTTAGTCAAATAGTTTTTAATCTAAAAGTAGTAATCTACACAAATGACTTATCAGGGTGCGTTCAACATTGAGTTAATTTATGGATTAAAAAATGGCAATGAATCAGAAAGCTCTGTGTGTTAAGTGGATTAAGATGTTGGGCAAAATATCTAACTTCTGCCGTTAAAATAAAGGAGGAAAGTATTTTATCGTTTTCTTTGCTCAACATAAACTCTAATTAAAAGATAACTTTTAGATTAACCGATGAACCTTTTTTTTCATTCCTTTATTTAAACCTTGTTCTAGGCGTTAATTTTTTTTATCTAGGTTTTGTCTTAAATTGATTAATCTTTAATGATTTTTACCGCTACAGATAATCTCCTCTCATCCCTTCGATGATTTTCTGCATTTCTCTATGGTAAAGTAAGATTCCTAAATTTGGTTGAGAAATTTCTTTTATATTTCTTCATTTTTAAAGAATCCGTTTTTTAATGCTTTTCTTATTATTAATTTCCTTATAGCTTAATGTATCTTAATAACTTTGTGAATTCTACCGTTATTGGAAAATATTTTTTTCAACTGGAATTTTAGAATTAAATAATAATGCCATTAATTATGATTTTTAGAATGTTTCAGTAAGTATCGTCATATCTCATTATTTCTCCTGAGCTAATAGGTTAGTTTAGTTTAGTTACATTAATTTCTCCTTTTGAAGCAACACGAGGACTATTTGGGGTTCCACCTCATAATTTTGAACCATTGTCAGATGACTTGTCACTGCTGTTTTTACTTTCATAATTTTGAGTTTTGCGGCAATAAATTCGAATACTATCGTGCTAAGTAAATAATTTTATTTTTGTTGTTATGAAATTTGCAAAATTATGAGTTCGTTAATTCCCATTGTTATAATTTGTTTCTGTTTATAGCCGCAATAATTTGAACTCAAATAAATGTATTGTATATTAGTTGTGAACGTAAGTAACAAATAAACAAAGTAATTAATATTGTATATCATATTTTCATTTAACGTGTATTGCAATATGGATTTTGAAATATCGGTATTAAGGTGAGAATTTTTGTGTAGTTTCATTGCAAAGCGAAAAAAAAAAATCGAACATGTGTCGTGGGAAAGTGCATCTCCTCGAGCAACGGATTTGGTCCCAAATGCATATTAGTTGACTTATTTGCTCCAAAATTTGATACAGATTTAAAATTTGTTTTTGAGGGCCAAATTTCATCCAGGTAACTTCCTTCGTTTTCGAGTTATCCAGTTCACGCGCATACTTACAACTAAACAGACATAATGCCAGTAATGTTTTTAACATGATAAAAGTTTAAAGGCTGAATATTACCTGTAAATTGCTTCATGCATAAAGTGAACATTCATTTTCTCCCCCTCAAAACGGGACATTTTTAGGTGAATTATGTGAATTCGAGAAAACACATATTTCTTCAGTGTTTATTTATTAATGAAAAGAAACATGAAAATAAATAATTCACGTGATCTTGCATTTTTCTGAAGGACGCATTTTTGCTTCAGTATGTTTGGAGTTGATTTAAAAAATGAATGAAATTCTTTGCAGGATTTCTAAAAATTTACTTTCTAAGTAACGTTGCTGTACAAACTGCGACTTACAACTGTGTTTTCTAGCTCGTCCACAACTTGTTCATAGAAGTTAAGACCCTTTCCGCGGGTGCATTAGTGCCGGGCAGACACAGAATATATTCAATAATTATACGAAAGTTCGTACGATTTAAATTTTTGGCGTGAAAGTGTTTGAGCGGTTCCACCCAACGTCTTTCGGTTTAAATATTCCCCGTCTTTCATTCTGTCATTTCATGCGGTGTAATGAGGTGAGAACTAAGTGCAAGATAGGAGGCTTCTGATCAACTTACATATATGTGATACGTATAGCGTATGCTCCATCAACACCAGGCTGCTAGACATTAAAGTCGGATTTTTAAAAATTTTTGGCGCCTTCTTGTTTGAAATTGTTATTGAGGGTTGCTCTCTTTCTGAAAACGGGTCGTCCCGAAGCTGTGCTTAGGGACAACGGGACAGGCTACCAGAAAACGGGACTTATGGTCACATTAGACACGCATAATGCGTTCGAAACTCTCCACAGGGCAGACCATTGGACTTAAAGCTATCGAATTTGGCATGTAATAACTGCTTGGCGCTCGCTAAGAAAGACTTTTTCGAAATCTAATTAGATTTTTAATTGATTGAAAATTAATCGAAATGTTAACGTTTTTCCTCAGCAACTTCGGAGTATATCGTACAAGAACCATTCTTATGCAAATTTACAATCTAGAAAATTAGCTTTTCAGTGACAATAGTTTCACTTCCTACAATTTTTCTCTCTGATTTTAATAAGGTTTTAGATCTATTTTTACGTAGTTTACAAAAACTTTTCTTTGTTTCAGTTACTGCACGCGCGTTGGGACGATATTAAATGCATTTATTGTGCACGTTGTCGTTGCTATAATTAAGAGTAAAGTTTTAAAAATAATTTAACCCTTTATCGTTCATTCGTTTCGCAGTGAAACCACGCAATAAGCATTTTTTTTTACTGCGCATGGGCGAAACGTAGCGTAATTTTTCTTTCATGACTTAAGAGCCAAATATATAGGCCAACTTATATAAAAATTCAAGTTCAATGCCGGTAATATTAACAAAGATATCGGCATTGCAAGAACCAAATTGCTTTTGATCTCTAAGAGAAACAAATTGATGAGTGTTCTTGCACATATTGGTATTTTTTAAAATTGAATCTTCGAAAGTAATATTGAATTTTCTGAAAGTTGAATATCCTGAATACTCACGTGTACTTATAAATTAAAAACATTATTTAAATTGCATTTCGATGATAACTTATTCGGAGGAAAAATAGCCCGTTACCGTTCATTGGTTTCACTGTGAAACTACACATTTCTTGAAAATAAAAAATGCTATTTTTTTTTTCTCGTTTACATATTTATGATCAGCTACATGTCTAATACTCATTTTTGAAATAAATTTACTAATTTTCAGTACGAAACATGTAGTGAACTTGAATGGGTTAGAGACAGACCAACCAGGCCTGAAACGTTATCATGTTTCGGATCAGAAGTTCTCCTTTAAGTTTTTTCCCCGGAATCAGGTTGGTCTAAAACATCTGGATTCAATCAATTCTCGCCGCCAATATTTCGACGATCTCTTGAAATATACTTCATATTCAAGAAGATAAAAACAAAATCATTGCTACTATTTTAAGCAGAGAATCCAATTACTGAAACATGTAAATATTTCATTACTCCTGTCTTGCATATTAAGCCGCTGACAAAGAAATGCCACAGCACTGGGAACGAAAGGAAAGACAAGTCCGCATTTCAGATCCAGCAGGAATCAGTTTCCGCCACAGCGAGCACATCATAACTCCATCGAACGACATGTGCCGCCAAAACTGTCATCGAATTATTCCAGATGGCGATTAGCGTCGGATAAGGAATTTGAGTGACGGCTTTGATTCGGCCAGATCCCGCTTTAATCCCCGGGCGTGTTTTGTTTCAAGATGTCACATTCCGGACTTTCCTTCTTTATCGGCCCAGATGCTGTCAAAGATGACGGAACACGGGACCTCTCTCTTTTTTCCCGGGTCCGGCTGAGAAGTGATTGCTTTTGATTTATTGGAGCTGACGGAGAGGTGATGGTAATCTGTTGAGCTTGTCGACCGACCTGTTCGAGACAATACTAGGATGGATGGTTGCTGAGGATTTAATAATGAATTTGGAATATAATGAATGACTGGTGGGGCTAGAGTGGAGGTTTTTTGTAATGGACTTATGGTGTTCTGGTGTCTTTATGGTCTATCTAATGGCCTGATAATGTAGATTAGTGCAT
>BGPR01000324.1:463349-480327 GCA_013235015.1 Araneus ventricosus
TAAATAAATTACTTTATTTATGCCATGAAATGAGTGAACAATATTAAATAAATTACTTTATTTATGCCATGAAATGAGTGAACAATATTATACTGATATTAACTCTCTGATTCCTAAGGCCTTGAAATAAAGGGATCTCAAAATACGGGAACGTCCGAGCTCCTCTATCAAAGATAAGGAAAATTCACTTTCCCCCTCAAAAACTACAATGACAGCTAGCATTGTCCGAATTGTAAGAAAACTCCCCTCTTCCCCAAGCACATCTGGGCGAGCCACTCTAACGAAGAAAGCACGTGTGAAATCAATCACACTTAACGAAAGGGGATGGAAATTTCAGAGTGACATTCGGACGGCTATCGTCTTTTGCTTGAAGGTTACGTATGGGACGGTCCCGTATCGATAGAGTTAAATAATAAGTTACTTTATTTACACCATAATTTGAGTGAACAATATTATTCTTATATTAATTAAATAAAGGAGAAATTGAGACTATTCCACCGTTTTTAATTAAGCATATCTACATTTAGTTTAGATCAAAAATTAGTTTTCCACTCAACTCTTCAACAAATCCTATTGCATTTCTATTCAAAATATTATCAGTTGTAATGTATATATTACTAACTTTACTTTTTGTGTAGTTGAGTCGGGTCACGATATTATTAATCCTTTTTTAAAGTTTTTAAGTAAATAAAGCTGGGGGATTGTTCGGCTACCGACTTTTTCGTATACTCCATAATATGGCACATTTTGCGTTTAGCTTCGTCGTATATTGAGGAGAATTGAGGGCCTATTCTCTTGACCGATTGCTTGAATTCAAAATTTCATATAGATCTACATTTTTGGTATCAAGACACCATACTAAATTTCATTTACCTAGCAAGTTGCGTTTTTCAATTATCGTGTTTACACACACGTGGGCAGACAAACAATGTACCCACGTGCCACATCTTGTCCAGCTCTTTCTATTTCTGAGTCAATTGTGTTCACAAACTTACAGATAGTCAAACATAAATCCAGAAATGTTTCTTTTTTTTTGGGGGGGGGGGGGCACGCAGGTAGATTTAAAACGTGAAAAGTTATTAAAATTTCGAGCCCAAATTACTTACTTTCCGTTTGGATACGTCGTATATGAGAAAGTGTAAGCCATCCCATCTACATTTTATCATGATAGTAGTTTAAAAATAACTGTCGTGTATTTATCATTTTCTCAATAAATCATTCCTTATTCATTCTGTAGCAAAAAACGTACATCAGATAGAAAAAATGTCGTGTGGAGAGAGCGCTCTTGAAACAGTTGTCGACCCATCGGTCTGCATCTATAAATTCTCAAAAGTGCGAAACAATAAAGAACAAAACGTTTGCTCTTTGTTGGGTGTTCTCGTCGAGTTCGTTTGGGGCTTAATCGTGATTGGTTGACGTTTTCCTTTCCGAACTTTCTCCCTTATTGGATTTTCGCCATGTATCTATATTTCCCCGTGTCTCGATGGTATTTATAGCGACTGCGAGACGTAAGCCATTTTTGATGGGAATGAAAACGAATGAGGTACGTGCTCAAATCCTGTCATGACATTTCTAGCCATAAGGAATTGGCTTCCAGAAGTTCGTTTGTTACAAAACCTGATCGGTACCGTAAAAGAACAGCTCAGGTTGCCTCCTTAACCTTATTCGACTCAAAATTATTCTTAGTAAAAAGAAATTGAAAATTTTGATAAAATTGATTAAATTACCTTGTTTAAAATTATTATTTATTCCAGATTAATTAATCAATTAATTTCCTAACTAATTGCATCCAGATTAATTAGCCGCGGTAAAATGTTTCATCATTTATAATTCTGTCTGCAGAGGCTTGGTCGAAGTTTATGGTGGATGTGCTATCCAAGAAGCGTTTTTGTTCAGAAGTCTTGTGTTTATAGATTTGGGTTGAATTGGGTTGTATTTTAGTTTCTGGATAGATATCCATTCTAAATTTTTCATAAAATACCATAAATCAGTTTTTCTATCTAGACCCCTCGAAACCCTCTCCAGGTCAAATGAAAAGCAGAAATGCGTAGAAAATCACGTTACTCCAGTGAGGCCAAATGGCATTGCATGCTCGGAAAGGGCATGACAGAAGAGGGGGGGGGCATTTCTTATATATAATCATTTCCTTAGCATTCTTAACCACATTCTGACCCACAAATTTATTTAATCTCCTGATTAGATCAAGCAACTTAATAAGTGCATTTATTTGTATTGAATTAAGAACGTCAAGAACACCTGAGATAGATGAGCTTATCTAAGCGATTTTTATCTTCTAAATAAATTGTTAATTAGTTCACAGTTACGGATTTAAATTTCAAAACTTTTGTAAGTTCTGCACGCCGTTATACGTGTAAGGGTTAGTTTTAGCATATAAGTTTAAAGATATAGAAATTAGCTTCGCGTTTGACTCACGAGATCAACGGTCAAGGGTGAATACGTAAATGAATTTTCTGTCAGGAAATTCATATGAAAGGCACTGACAATCCTGAGAAATAGAATTTATAATTAGAAGAAACAATGTCCATATATTTATTATTTGAAGAAATAAAGTCTATATATAATCTAGCAACTTAGACTAATGCAACAGTTGTTAGGTTACTAAAAAATGCTGCATTATACGAATTCATGTTACAGAAAACAAAGAACTAGTAAGTTCCAAAATTGTTTTAAAAATTTTTACTACACTATCTTTATTACAGCAATTTTTCGGATAAGAGAGAGCGATTTATATGTTTAAAGTAATGATTTCCTTTTTACTTTTTCGTGTACGAAGTATATAAAAAGAAAGTATTGTCATCGTTCAAAAAAATAGAACTTGAGATTTTGCTGAATCTCCACGTTTTAGGGGTCCTGGGTCTGAAAAACAAATTTTTGGAATTTTGTCTGTCTGTGAACATGATAATTCAAAGCCGGTTATAGTCCAAGACAACTCAAGAATGTTATACAGTGGAAGCTATGGATGATATTCTTCTGCCAAGTGAAATAGTCCTGCAATTATTCTAATGTATTTTAAAAGTAATTGACATATTTCGACAGAACTCTGCTTTAAATAACAAAAACCGATATTCTCTGCAATAAAAATCTATTTTCAAAACGTATGTTATTTAATTTCTTAAATCTTTTTTTCCCGCCCTCTGTCGGAAATGACGAGAACCAAGATGACCTTGGGAGCATTCGGGGGGAAAGCTTTTTTTCTCTGTCTCTTCGGGGCTCACATTTGGCGAATAATCCCTCTTGGTGTTGGCAGCGTGTAACACAGCATATTATTTTTTGTATTTTATATGTTTGATTCAATCCGTTTATCTATAAAAACTAAATGTTACACTCTAGGTTTAACGGATTCATTTGTGCGCAAGTTTATCCAAAAAATATTTGCATACAATGAAAAATATTATAAGAGTGCTAAGAAAAATATTTAAAATAGAATATGAAACTTTAGGTTATGCTGTATAATATAAAACATTCAATGTACATACCTTAACTTCTCAAAACTCCGTATTAGAAGAGTGAAAAAAAAAGTTTTACTGAATGTGTAATTTAAAATTTGAGTTGTAATTCGATTATTATTCGAGCATTATTCATTGTAAATATTTTAGTTTTTGTTATTAAATTTCCTTTTAATAATTAAAAAAATTATGCAACCTTTATTTCAAGATAACAACATGAAAGCATGGTTGGTGTAATCAATTCTTTTTTTTTTTTTTGCTGCTGCGTACAATTTTAAATATAGTGTCAAGTGTCTACTATTGATATTTCTCAGACTTCCATTAATTAATTATGCACAAATTGTGTACTTAAAAACAATGTAATAGTAAAAAAAAAATCGATCCAAACAACTTTCTCTTTTTGCTTTGAGAACGAAACGTTGGCGCACACGAAGCAAAGAAAATCTACTTCTGGTTGTTGGCGAATTCTAATAGAAAGTAACCCCAAAACGCGTAGAAACACCAACTACGTCATTCATCGGTGCAGCGCCGCAAACATAGAGTAATCTCTGTTAGCTTCTTGGCCTGTTCTTGAGTATAGAGCTAGAGGGACGTAATTTGGTATATGGGCTTAACACAAAATTAGTAGATTTCTATCAAATGTTGGACGAAAGCCATCTACGGGAAGTCTGTCTGGCTGTCTGGCTGTGTTCATATGAACACGGTAACTCAAACGCTTAAATAGCTAGATAGATAAAATTTGGTACACAGTTTTATCATCAAGAATGTAGGTAATATATTGACAAATCTAGTTAGGTCGCCTGACTCACAATCTTCGATACAGAGGAACATGAAAGAGATTCCTCAGAGAGAAAATACTCGACTTTTAAATTAAGAGCTTCAGAAACTATTTTGACTCAAACTGATACACAAACATTCAGTCGAAAGGCAACATCTCTGAAACTAGGAACAGAAAACAAAAACTCCCCAAAGCTTTCACTTGCTAACGATCATTGATTATTGCCGAATATTTTCCACAGAGAGAAGGAGATAAAGGGATGACTTTTCTGAAATTTGAATGCGATTTCGTCCACTGTCTTCTAATTGGCATTTTGAGATGCTGCAGGCTCGTCTTCCGCTAATGATGAAACCTTTCATTCATTAAGGCTCGATTTTGTTTCGCTCGTGTTCCTTTTGCCCCGCGACACTGAAACCATAGAAACCTTCACTTAGAGTTCATTAGACTGCTCGACGTGCTTTTGAGGAATAATTTGCTGTGAATTTCGGCGTAATCGAGTTTGAGTTCGCTGATTTGTTGCCGATACGGAAATTTATTAAATATGAAAAGTTTCTGTCACTCAGATTAAAACTTTTAAAATAAGAAGTAACATTTTTCTTTATTCATTTAAAAGATTTTAATACTTTCCTATGAAGAGAACTTGAATGTCTTCTCATCACTGCTTAAAAGAAGTTTACGACGTTTAACGATGACGGTCGAAGTAATAAATCTTTATGAAACAAGGAATCAGAAATTATTCGAATTGAATTAAGTCGATTAAAATAAGCAAGGTTTGGAAATGATGCTGTAGGTTATCATTCGAAATAATATTGTTAAATAAACAATGAGAGCGGCAAAATTCCATCCAACAAAATAGAAAAAAATTCAGAATTTTTGCTTGTTTATCAAACTGAATTTTTACATATTTATTTTACTGCTTCGGCTATTTTGCGAATGTTTCTGAACATAACTTTAGAACAGGGCCGGATATAGCTTTGTAAGGGCCCTTAGGCAATGCAAATTTCGGGGCCCTCTTCCAAACTTTGAAACCAGATATTTGATATTGATTTTAATTTAATACTTATATAAAAAGTTTTAAGTAGCAAATATAACAAGAAACTGAAATAATAAAGCATTTATTTACCCATCAACTTCAAGAGAATTGGTTTCAATATCTCGCATATAAAAAATTTAAATTTTAAAGTAATTGTAAGCAGAGTAGTAAAAAAAAATTATAAAGCCTTTTTGACACGTTCTAAATTCGCAAACACAAAGTTCTACAGGGCTATTGACTTGTGAGTCACTTAAAAAACACGCCACAAAAAATGACCACATTAATATGCAAGCGAAGTTGAAAACATGAAAGAAATCACAAAAATAATGTTCTGAAATTTAAACGATTTTAAATTGAGTATGTTCGAATAAATGACCATTGCAAATCAAATGAAAGCACAAAATTAGATTACCCTGAAAATACCACAAAATAAAAATCTCAGGGTCCTCCAACGTCGCGGGGTCCTTAGGCCTGCTTTGCCTATCTGATTATCTGGTCCTGCTTTAGAAATAAGGTTTGAATATCACTTCTGAATACACACATTGCAGAGCGTCCCAGCTTCATATCTTGTAAATACATCAGCTTATTTAGTTAACTGAACACTGCGAGGCGATTCTGAAGGGACACTATTCCATTAATAATGCGTACATATTGGCACTCCAACATCGCTCATTTCCTTGTGACACTAAACTAACTAGCAGTATCCCTTTGTGGGGAGGGCCTTTGCGTACACCTTCCAAAATGGGTGACACCCAGGCCGATTCAATCATTCCTCACATCAATGCTTTGGACATCGTGGATCAGAGCCGATCTCCGATACTGGAGATTAAGAGATGGATGCTTAATTACAGGGGAAAGCCTGCACCGAATCCATTTGTAGAAGGATTTGTCCTCACATGCGGCAGGCTGTGCTGATTGAACTAATTCGCAAATTGCTAACTCCGGGTCTCGTCGCTGTTGGTCTGCTGAGAGGTAATCTTGTGAAGCTGGCTGGACCGGAGTTAAAGAGGTGCCGTTGGACTGTTTGGTCTGAAACTTTGGTTCAGAGGACTTAATCAGATCGGGTGATCTGAGGATCTTCGCAAGTTTGAAGTTAGTTCTTCACATGCTGGCATTGGAAAGAGAATGAATTTCAAAATAGTTCAATAATTAATTACTTTAATCATTATATTGCATGAACAGCAAAGAAATAAGCATTGTTTCTATAATCTGTGGACCTTTGTAAGTTAAACTGTTAGAATATTCATTTAAGATTTCTTTTCTCGTGAAAGGGACCATTTTGTGAAAACTTTCGAAAGGTTTTCATTGTTTCATTTGAAAGACTAATGTTTAAGGATTCTCAAGTAGCTTCATTTTCACGTGCTTAATCATCGTCAAAGTTAAAAGTATCTATGTTATTATTGTAATGATGCAACTTCCCTTATAATTAGGATATAAATATATGTTGGTTTAAAATCCAGTTTTTCAGGAGTTCTTTTGTGTGGGAAGTTTTAACTGTCCCAGGAGATTTGCAACTTCATTTTTGGATTAGAAGAATTGAATCTAATGGAGTCAATTTGTGATCACGTGATGCGCTTCAAATGTGCCCCAGCAATTTAATTTTGTAAAGCATTGTGCAACCAAGTAGAAAAGAATGGACCAGGCTCAACAACGCTGCTTTAAAATGAAGGTGCTGTTAGAGTTGTAATGTATCAAAATAACAACTGTTCTAATTCCTTTCATCTTATTGGCTGCAAGAACAGTCTGATTGAGTATCATTGTTTGGTAGAAATGTCTTCTGGCATTTATTCTGTCATCCCAGAATTCCATATCTGACAAATGCAAAAAAAAGAACATTCGTATTCAAAAGTCTTATCTTGTTAAAGTCTTGATTATCGTCTCGACGTAACTTCTAATTTAGTATTACACCTTCATTCCAATGAATATTTTGGCGAGCAGGGTGAATTTAAAGCCAAAAGCGATGTTTTTGCTTTTTGCCCACCATGTTTTTAGAAATAAGCAGGAAGCACGATTGAACTAAAAAGCTCCATATATTTTCCAAAACAATACAGCATAAATATATACAGCACACCTATTCACAAAAATTTACAGAAGATTTACCATATTGTTTCTCAAAAAGTTGACAGGAAAATCTTTTATCGTTTAATCCGCCATCATCAATCTTTCTAAATATAATATTGTTGAGTTTTTCTCTCATGATCGGTAAGCCACACATGAAAAGAAAAACAACGGAGGCTTCCCTCTTGCGTCAACACACTTTCCTCTCACGATAGACCAATATCTCACGATATCTATTTTTTTTTCATAAAACTTTTCGAAATTATTATAATTAATGCATTTATTTTTGCGATTTATATCCCATATTGCACATACCTAAATAAAATTTTAAAAAACCTTTGTTTTGCAAAGAACTGAAAACAACGTAATTGTTTTGATCTCGAAATAAATACTTGCAAATAGTGACTTTCAAGAATTTAAATCCAGATAGTTAGAGCTAATTTAATCCGGAAAAGTTGTTGAAACTAGCTTAAAATTGAAGCTCTTTTAATTGGAAAATATAACATAACCTTCAGAATTGAGAAATCGGTAAAAATTATTGCCTAGTTTAAAAATTCCATGTTCAATGTTAAGTTTTCACAACCACTCGTTATTTATATAACCGGTTCTCGTATGGATAGCAAAGAAGCGAATCCAAACTTCTGATTGCGCCTAAAATCATAGCAAATTGTATTCGAAAGAACGCTGGGAAGTTTAACGAATTTTAAGTAAAGGTTTCTATGGTTTCATTGTTGAGCGGTAAAAGGGGCATGGGCGAAATAAAATCGGACCTTACTGAATAGAAGTTTTCATCATTAGCGGAAGACAGAATCTCGAAATACCAATTAGAATACAGTGGGCGAAATCACATTCAAATTTCAGAAGAGTCATCGCTCTCGATCTCTCTGTGGAAAATACTCGACAATAATCGATGATCGTTAGCGAATGAAAGCTTTGGAAACATTTTGTTTTCTGTTGCAGTTTCAGAGATGTTGCTTTTAGAATTTCTGTTGGTGTGTCAGTTCTGCGAAGATGGCTTCCAAAGCTCTTAATTTGAAAGATGTGCATTTTCTTCCTGTGGAAGTTCTTCCGAGGGTTTTGTATCGAAGACTGTTCACGAAAGAATGAGATAATCTAACTAGGTTTGCCCATTTATTGCAATCGTGTCCTGTTAGTGGATGTTGGTCTTATGAATCAGCGATTGTGTTTTCAGTCTAATGCATTTTCGTTTGAAGTATGAGTCAATCGGATAAGAAATTATATAAACCAGATTTAATACCTTTTATAAATGATTTAACGATTTGACTTCAAATAATCTAAACGTGTTCAGACTCATCAGCTGCTGTAAAGTAAATTTAGAGTGATAATAAGTTGGGAAAAATGTTAAAATTTGTCATTTTTAACAATTTGCAACAATTGGTGTTACAATCCGCACGCGGCAGCTGCCAGTTATCAGTCGCCTGCCGCGGGTTAGCCCGCTGCTACTCTCAAGTAATCTTGAGTCCGCTCGCCTAGATGGGGCACTCCCGCTGGTTACACACACTGCGGATTTTTATGGCGGCGGAGAAGTGACCGCTCACAGAAATCGGATGGGGAGGGAGATTAGAAAAAGTTCGTCCTAAAGTGAACTTGTTTGCTTTATGGTCGGTTCTAGAGCGGACAATACCTACCCAACCAACTGTTTAAAACGTTTGACGCCGACTATATTATTATGAAGTTCGGGTTAAAAATATCACCTTGTTGCACAGAACGACTTCGGACGACGATATTTGTTGCAGCGATGAGACAATGAGTCACAGGACCGGTTGTTTGTTTACTTGAGCACCAGTACAGTTCAAAAGAAAAGAGACACCCCCCACGCACCACACAATAATACTAAGCGTCACATCGTTCACCCGCAATTTGCTGCAATTAGCGTTGGTTAAAGCCCATGCAAATTATTTGACACGTTATTTATTTTATGTAACAAAGAACGCATTAATACAAAACCGGCATTTTTTGGCACCCTTTCAGAGCTGGTACCCGGTGCGGGCCGCACCCGCCTTCCAACGCCACTGCCCACTCCCTTTCCCCACGGGTAAACATTTTGTGATTTCCGCATTTGTGGGAGCGCCTCGCTCCCTAGGGTCTCATTTCAGTCTTATGACCCTGCACTCCAAACGGATAACGAACGAAGAGGAGAATCAGAACTTTCCGACCACACCACGCCAGTTCTCATCGGATTTTCGCATTGACGACGGGTTTTGGAGCGCCGCGACAGAAATTGCGTGGAGGCGTGTCACCGTTAACGTCCGGCTTAAATGTAACACCTCGGGTTAGGGGGACCGTATATGCTTTCCAGTCCTTCGTATTTTGCCTGTCCTGCCACTCTATAGTTACGCCACTGAGAAAGGGCACTGTGCTCTAATGGCGAGAGTTTCGGAATTGAAGCACGAGGATTCCATATCGACACCCTACTTCGCCAAAAAACCTTCCTGCAAGCTGATCTGATAATCCCACGTTATCCTCATATTGTTGCGATGCGTAATTCTTGAGTATGGAATGACTAAGGTGCTGTCATCGCCATCAAACCTTCACCAAATAACTCACGTATATCCATGTGTCAGATGTGATGGTATCAAAACAATTCAAACAAAAATCTTGCTTTTGTTATGATTTTTAGCTTAGTAATTGATAATTGAACTAAAAGAGAAAAGGTCATAAATGTCGTCTTATGAAAAGAAAAGCTAATGCCCCCCTTTTTCTTATTTCTTTTGAAGATTTAAATATTTACAACTCCAAAAGCAATAAAAAATTTACTTGTTACTTTTTTTCAGTTTTAGTGTCAGTTCTAACTCTAAAAAGCTCCTGTAATTTAGTCTATTTTCATATCAGATTTTTTTAGCGACCTACAACTAGATTCTTCTAAATTCATAGAGAATTGTTTAACAAAAGCACGTAGAGAAATCTTAACGAACACTAACTAAACGTTTCTGTGGTTTTGCAATCGAGCGCCAAGAGATTTGAAAGCAGGTCTCATCGTTAGCAAAAGACGAGCCAGCAGCGTCTCAAAATGCCGATTAGAAGACACGGGGCGAAATCGCATTCAAATTTTCAAAAAGTCGTCCTACTATCTCTCTATGGAGAAGACTGCAACAATCAGTGATCATGAAAGCTTTGGGAAAATTTTGTTCTTTACTGCAGTCTTCTCTGAGATGTTGCCTTTTGACTATGTGTTTGTGTATCAATTTAAGTCAAAATGGGTTCTGAAGCTCTTAATTTATAGGTTGATCATTTTCTTTCGGTGGAGGCTCTTTCAACTGGCTTTGTGTAGAAGACTGGAGAATTAGAGCTAAATTTGTGTGTCCGCATATTGAAGTGATCCTTTAGGTGAGATTTGATTTTAGGAATTGCCATCTGTGCTTTCACTACCATTCATCTCTTATATGGAATAAATGGATAGTCCCTCGAATTTCGAAAACGAGCTATGCGCAATTAAATTTGCTTCGTAAAATAGTCAAATGATTAATTGCGTAGTTTTAAATATACAAAGATGATTTAAAGATTTGAAGAAACAATGAAATCGATTTGATTTTCATTGCAGCAATGAAACGTATAATAGTAAATCATGTTTAAAAATATTTTGAAACTTCGTTAAAATTAGAGAAAAATTACTCAACTAAATTGGTATTATTGGAAAGATAATGTTTTAAATTTTTAGGTGGTGTAAAAAAAAACCATTTATCTGCAATAAGATTTTCGGAAGTTATCGCGAAAAAAATGCAAAACTTTGCTTGACTTTTAATTACAATTTCAAAAAATCGCCCCGAGGCCTACAATGCAACCCTCCAAAGCGTATGTACCAAATTTGGTAGAAATTCCAAATTTGGCTCTAAATCCAACGAGCTGCCCTCTAAAACATTAACAGATAGACTCGCACACATCTGCTTTTATTTTTAGTAGGGATTGTCAAATGATAAATCTTTTGTTTCCTTTTTACAACTAAATTACTATATTACCTGCATATCTCAAAAAAGGATTCTATAACTATATACTTCAATTGTTACTATCATTTTCCGAGTTAATGATTAAAAGCTTCGACTGCATGGCATGTTCTAATTCAATTTTACTTTTCTTTCTAATTGGAGTGTCATTTTTTCTAATTATAAAATTGCCGATAATAACGGATGTTGGCAATCACCAAATTATTGACATGCGGGACAATTGCGATTAGTAATCAATATCATCATTGATATTAGAACATTATAAGTGACACGATAACCGTAATCAGAAGTCTTCTCAGTTGACTTGTTTACATTCTGGTGATGGATCCATTTTCCCTGCGTCATTGAAAATCCCCCTCTCCGTAAAGTAAATAGTAGTTATTGTCTAAAATGTCTGGGTACCTACTTATTAGCGAAGCGGAAATGATACATCCCTTTTTTCTGTCTTTACTACCGAGAGGGACCCCTAAAGGAGATCGTGTTAAGAGATGTTTTATGTCCGGGGAGACACGTTGTTGAATATATACCGGAGCTCATTCATCGGCGAAGCTGTCAAAGATATGTTTGCTTTTTTGAAAAAATAGATTGTATGATTGTTGTTAATTGGTACTGGACTCTATTGGAACATATAGTACTATATTGAAGTAATGCGCCTAGCTTGTTGTGTTTTAGAGTAATTGTGCTCACATGCAACAGATAGACGGATTCCCTCTGACGGATTTCATCCAAAATATGATACAGACCTACAATTTTGTTCTCAAGACCACGTACCATTTTTCAGTTGTCGTGTTCATAAATCGACAGATAGAACTCCAAAAATGCTTTTTCCGACATACAGATATTTAAAACGTGGAGATAATCAAAATCTCGTATGGTAACTGCAGTATAGTAATCATCAAAATTTTTTTATGATTACTATATATATAAATATTTATTTTGTGCGGTACCGAAAAAATGCGTTGTTTAGCTATAGGATTTGGCAACCTCTACAGCAAACGGTGGATCACATGATTCCACTTTCTAAACCTAAATATGTTATTGAAGTTGGGAAGAAAAGTGATTCCGAAATTTAAAAAAAAATGTCTATTAACTTTACGAAAAATAATTTGCTCTCTAGAAATATAATAGAGTGCTTGCAAATTAAACGCTTAAAAACTCCTAAATCTGAACTTATTTACTACAAATACACAAATAAAAATAACACTTTCTGAACAAATACACAATAAAAATAAGAATAAAGTATTTTTTAATCCTGAAACTTTTTTTTCCTTTTGGCGAACTTTTAAACGGTTGGCGCGTTTATGACGAGCTTGGCAACAAATCTACTAAACTCAACCATAAATGATTTTTGCTAGGACAACAATGAGACCAGTGTCCTCATTGTAGCGAGCATAGCAAACCTGGGAGGATTGCTATGCAATCTTTCTGAGGATTTGTGAGCGTTAGTAAGCAGGTTCTCTGTCCCCAGTACTGCATAACTTCAAATGCGGGAAAGAGGAAACTTAAAAAAGCATATTGGCGGAACATTTTCAGCCATTACGTTCCTTTATCAGAACGATGACATTTATTTCACCATTAGAAAGTTCAGCCTATGATAATTTATTACCTTCTCCTTTTAATAATTAAATCAACTGCCGGAAAGCATAATAATGGTAGTTAATAACATATTCCAATCATATTAAGAACTAAGCCACTTGGGCAATATGATAAAATACTGAAGCATACGTGCGCACTGGATATAACAGTTAATTAAATGTATCAAAGGTAGGAAATGAAATGTAATGTCGAAAGTCGCACGAAACTAATTTAATTAGATTATACGATGCAGAATGCGATCTATTTGAGCTTAATTCTTTGCCAAAGGCATTCTTTTTAAAGACATCAATCTTCCTTTCAGAGCTTTCTGGTGTAATTAAAATAGGAATTAATTGAATATTCCATTAGGATACAACAAAAGATCTCGGAACATTCAATTATTCATGATTTATATTAAGATGAAAAAACACTAAAAGGAATTAAAAAAGAATGTTGCAATTTTTCCATTAGGACGTTTTTTTTAGTTCTTCACATCAGGTAATGTTTTTAATGTAATCAAATTTGATTTTGTTTTTGATGATGTGGAATTTTTTTTGTGTGAAAAGAGAAGACGTCGCTGAGTTTTTCTTAATAACTTGTGTCAAGCTGTATAAAGTTAATTAAGTATTTACATTAATCCATGAGAAAGGTCTGCAGCTAAGACGCAAAAAAGTATAAAATTAATTAATCTGTGTTTATCTTATCACAGTACATACCTAAAAGATGCTGTTCAAATGTTTATTCTCCAATATAATGCAATTTTTTCAGCCTTCAAAATTCGATATTTTTCCGAAATAATATAAAATGCATTAAAATTAAATTAAAATTCAGCTCACTAAACTTAAAATTCAAGCTATATGTATGGAGGATTAAGAGTTAGAGCGAACCAAGTCCCTATTTATCCCATTTTGCACTGACACTTCCATGGTTGTGTCGAAATGTTGTATTTTATGCGCAATTGTGATTCAAGTCCATAGTTCAATTTGTCTCCAACAGGCGGCGAGAAAAATTAGAAGTCCACTGTTATTTTAAATGAAGCTGATCAACCTTTAGAACTGTTTTCGCTTAAATGAATTCCATAAACTTGTTTCATTTTAACTCTGAACTCTCCAAATATCTTTCGCTTTTTTCACAGAATTTTATTTTATTTCTTGCATATTTATAAATTTCATATTTGTAAAGATAGAATTTTTAATCTCTATTTCACTCGCTTTCTGGTGACTTGGAGTTCTGCACAATTGTGTGTTCTCGATACCATTTTAATATTTTCAGAACTTAATTATCAATTAATTGCTTAATTTTATTTGATTTTGATGGCGCCTTCTGGTGGCGAGAAAAATGATCACGAGATTTCATAATAATTATTATAATGAATTATGAAGTATATTGAGGACCAAAATGTACAAAATAATAAAAATTGAAGAAAATTAAACACGATTTTATTAGTATACTGAAATGTAGAAGGAATTTTTTGTATCAAAATTTTGGAGGTTAAAGCAAAAATCATAAGAACGTGAACTTCGGCAAGAAAATTAAATTAAGTGAAAATGAATCGCGAGAAAGAAAACTTTTACATTCAATACAAATTAAAATGCAGTAAAGCATCGTTTATACGTCTTTCAAGGAACTAACGTAAAACGACGTATAAACGAAGAGGCGTATAATCGGAATTTTAATAAACATATCTGAATATTACAAATTTAATGCTACTAATGCAAATTCATTTAAAAGTAATAATTTTGAAGTTTTTTAAGATAGTACTAGTATATTACTACTTAATATGGAAAGCAAAAATTAAATTTGGGAATTAAACTTTTATCATAAAAGTGGAAAAATCACACCTTTTATTGCTTATCTTGAGCACTAATTATGCATAACTTATACGATTTATGTGCATGCAGGTGGGCGTTTAACTCTTTAAACCCGAGGCGACTTTCTCTTCTTGCTCCTTTAAAATCGGAATCTTTAGGTCTGAAGCGACATGAATTGGACTCTCCCAACCTGGGTGGCCACCCCACCCCTGCTATAACCTTCCCTTAAGGCGCACGGAAATGGGCTGCGGTTTGCAAGGATAATTGGACCCCCTGCCGCGCATATCTCCTAAGTGATTTCAGAACCTCGCCTCCCCTCAGAAGAAATCAACCGCCTCAGACCGGCCTTCTTGGTTGTTAAAGGGAAATTGTTAGACGTCCCGGGACCGCCTCTCTCCGTGTCGGTTAAGAAAATCTTTAACCGTCGTCTGACATGCTAATTGTCTATGAGTATTATGAGTCGAATTCATTGGATGTTTTTTCACTATTCGAATTTTTTCAATGGAGCCCATTGCGTCTTTAAAGAAAGTCTGAATAACTTCTTCATCATCTCTTAAATTAACATCAGATAATTTGTTTTCTATTAATTCATCAGTTGTGAATAATTTCGAAGTCATGATATCTTTATCACAGTTCGCATGTACTAGAAAGGAGGAAATTTTCACATTTTGAAACGAGGAAAACGACGTGGAACCGAAGCTTTCCGTCGTATAGAAGAAGTACTTTATCATTACAATGAATACGAATGAATCGGGACTGCGATGAAACGACGTATAAATGCAAACAAAATATAACGAGAAGCGTATAAACTGTGCTTTACTGTATAAAAATGATCAAAGTGATTTCACTAAGAATGTTTAACATCAGCGCCTCTCGTTTTACGAATTTTGCTTCGACCTCCAGATTCGAAAATAAAAAAGTGTTCTACGTTTTAAGTAAACAAATAGTATACTTTTAAAAGCTTTTTTATTTCAATTTTTCGATACGTATTCATGAAATTAACGCCAGCTATTACTTTATTTTTGTCAATGGTTGATATATTATTGAATCGTTGCTCTTAAATTAGAAATGATTATTAATAATCATTTCTAATTAACTTTATTTAACATTATTAACTCTCTAAGCGTGCAGTTATTTTCATCCAATAGCTTTAAAATCTTAAAAATTAGATTTTAAAGTGAATAATTGGGCCTTTATTGCGTTTAATGAAGTCTCTGAAATCTTAAGAATATTTTTATCCATTGTAATTTTAAAAATTATGCGCATAAACATGAATTATATGCTTTTGAGCTGAACATAACATGATTTATCTAACGGAAAAAGACGGCTCAAACGTTTAGATTGATTTAAACATTAATTACTTTTCAGTATTAATTATACTTTTCCGAACTGCTTAATGGATTTCAAACAGAAAATTAAGATTAAAATTTAATTAAAATGAAATTAGATTAATAAATTAATTATAACAGTCTTAATCATCTTACCTTACATATTAATTAATACGGTGAAATTTCCCACTTCCGCATCACAAACAATATTTTCATATAAACGGAGAACTTTCAATCGGAGAGGATTACGCATAATCGTTACATTTCCATAATGCTGCGATAGTTGGCAGAACGATTTTCTCTGAAATATTTAACGAAGCAAAAGAAATGAACAATTTTCGAGACGAATAAGTTGTTCTCGTCTAGATTATGAAACTAAAGAACTAAATCCTCAATTAATGCACCAGAAATCGGACGAAATCCAGAATGTAATTGAGCAACTTTGAACTCAGCTCTGAGAATTCTATTTAAACGAAGAGAGAGAGAGAGTCGCATAGAATTTGAGATAATTAATTAAAAATCCTATTGTAAATGCAGCCGCGTTCCATTTGAATAAGCTTAAATCAATGAGAAATTGTATGGCTTGCATAAATTTTTATCACAAAGGTATTCTGAAAGTTCTAGTGAAAGTTAGAGCTTTTGCTCTTTATAGCTAATTATCAGAAATATCTTGGATACATAGGTAGGGTATTAAAAGTGGATAAATAATAGATTGATATCCTTGAATTTGGTAGTTTGTTGCGAATTGTTTTTACTTTCTTGTATATGAAATATTGTTTAAAGAAAGTGTTGCAAATGTTAAAAAATCCGATCTCGTAATTTTGGTGGATGTCGATGTTTTATATATTCGGAAAAGGAGGATTTTGGAATTATATCTGTGTCTGTCCAAGTGTATGTGTCCAATCAACCGGTACGAGTGCTGTAATGGCATTAGGCACGGGGACATGGGGCGGCGTTCTGTCCAAG